>JAVIAB010000160.1:76361630-76539130 GCA_032433765.1 Megaustenia siamemsis | reverse complement strand
TTAAAGCGGCGAATTCCTTTGATCTTTGCCCATGTAACTATTATTTTGACCCTAATCAAAATGTTTTACAGTAATCTAGTGCAACGATGACCCATAGGCGTGTCCATAAAATTTTACTTGGTGGCAAGTATACACATTTTAAATTATATATAGAACTTTTGTTCGTAGAGTCAATTTGATATAGTTCCATGCTCTTGGTGTGAGTTTCCCAAATGTTGTCGCTGCCTTTCAAATACGTACATTTAGTTCCTCATCTAAGGAAAGTGTGGCTGTAATAGTGGATCCAAGATAGCTGAACTTCTGTACTGACTCAAGCAGGCTTCCATTCAAAGTAATGGTTGTTGGTTTGCTTATAACATATTTTGATTGCTTGGGTGGTCTTGAACAATAAACTGTTTAACAAATCAACTAGGAAATTTTGCAAATCAAACTATTTATCTGTAGACTTAATCAGAGTAATGATCATTCAGAATCAGACGAGTCAAATAGGTCGATTACTGCTTTCGGCTGAACAAACAACAAACCATCCTTTTTCCAATATTCCTCTTCTTGTCGTAACACATGATCCTCACATTTTACCCAGTAGTCTTTATTTATATTTGATAGAGCCTGATTTGTAAGCGTCTCAACATCGCATAATTTGAAAGTTTTATTTGTATATGCTACGTGTCCTTTAACTTTTGCCCAAACTAGTTCTATAGGATTTAAGTGTGCATGATATGGAGGTAGTCTCAAACATCTATGGCTATGTTCTTGAATTAACTTGTCTATTTTAAATATCTTTGTACGTTGTGTCTGTTTTACAAGGCTAAGCAATTCGGGTTTCAAGTAGCTGTCGTTAACTTGTTTGTGTTCTTTTATGAGCCACGTTTTGATTGCATCTTTTGTACTTGATGATGTTGGGATGCTATCTTCTACGTTAACTACGTTATGGTATGAAGCATTGTCCATTATCAGACAAGAAGGTCGATCTAATATTGGAGGATGCTTTTCTCGATCCAGTCTTTAAATATGTGCCCATTCATTTCGGAGTGGTAGTCTCTATTGTCTATGGATTTTGAAATGAAAACGAGATGAGCATTCTGCAACAACCCATTATGTCTGCTACCTGCATGTGCAACTATCAAACGTTGCCCTTTACTGCTTGGTACTGATCTTTTAATACTTCCATCTGCTAACTGCCATTCCTTTTCATTTGTATGATGAGCGTTGATCCAAGTTTCATCTAAATAAACAATATCATAATCATTTTCGCGCATTTCCTTCACTTCACGTAAATACTTGCTTCTAAGAGCTACTAGATGTGGCTTCTCACAAATAATGTTTTTTCCACCAGCATACTTTCTAAAGGTGAAGCCTGCACTTCTTAATATTTTCCATAATGAAGTTTTTGATATTTCAATGTCTTTGTTAGTTTTCAGCCAAAGCTTCAACTTTCTAAGTGTCACTTCTTCGTTTATATCAAACATTCGACAGATTTCTCTTTTTACTAGGTCCTTATCAAAACTGTCTAACGTTTCTTTCCTTCCTTGCTTTCTTGCATTTGTTGGCAATAAATATCCGCTTCCTTTAACTATTCGATCAAATGAACGTTTACACAAACCTAAAATATGCATTGTTCTCTTCTCAGGGTTTGATAAAGAACAATAAAGATGTCCCTTTTTACGCTCTCTGCAGAAGTATTGATAAATCTTTATAGCAATGTTATGCTCAGTAACATATTTTGCCTTTATATTCATTCTCACATAGACTTGCAGAAGATAATATGGATAGTGCCGCCTCCTTTCTTTAAATATTGAGATTTGCCTCTGAATTATGACTCGAACTCGAGTCTACGGCCGTGATTTTGACGTCACATAATTTCCGGTTTCGGCTAAAATGTCATTTTGTGCTAAACGGGAAATTTCATATGTAACATTTCTTTATAAAAATTTATAGTGGAAACATAACTATTTTAGGACGGTGCGCATTCAGCTGTGAAGGTCATGCCTATATGCTAAAGAATCAGCTGTGAGATGTAAGCATCTACATAATCCCGCCGGTGTTTATAATATCGATTAACTTTTTTTTAATATAGGTTAAATAAGGCATCTTTGAAACTGGATCACATTTCTTTGATAAAAAAATATTTTTATAGCGACATTAGTATTCTAAACCTAACTTCAAAAGATCAATGCAAATGAACAATAAGTTTTTGAAAAAAATAAATTAATGTCTAGGCAAACGATTCTGAACGGACTATAGTAGAACAGTATCATCAGCATATCTCAGGTTATTGATTAGCTTTCCATTAAAGATTTTTCATTTTTAAAGATTTGCTCAGTGTATAGATTGAACAAGCTTGGTGATAGGATGCATCCTTGTCTTACTCCTCTTTTTATGTTCATAGGTGTAGAATTCTCATTGTTATATCTTATTATTGCTGTTTGCTCCCAGTACAAATTACATATTAGTCGTATGCCTGTGTCATCTAGATTTATATCCTTTAGGCAGTCTATGAGTTGGTTATGGTGTATTCTATCGAAAGCTTTGGTGTAGTCTATAAAACAGGCATATATTGGTTTGTTTACTTCTGTGTACTTTTCAATCAATGTTCTCATGCTGAATATGGCTTCTTTTGTCCCACTGTTTTTCCTGAATCCAAATTGTTGCTCATCTAATTCAGCATTGATTTTATTATGAATCCTTCCCTGTATAACTTTTAGTAACATTTTTGTTACCTGGCTCTTTAGGCTTATTGTTCTGAAGTCACTGCATTCAACTGCACCATTCTTTTTAGGCAATGCAATGAAAGTTGATGTTTTTAGATCGTTTAGTATGTATCCTGTATGGTATATGTCATTGCATATGTCTGTGATCACTTCGATGCCAAACTCTTCTAGAGCCTGTATCATCTCTATCTGTATATTGTCAGGTCCTGCTGCCTTTCCCTTACCTAAGATAGCAAAAAGTAAAGAAAGAGAAAGAAAGAAAGAAAGAATGAAAGAAAGAAAGAAAGAAAGAAAAGAAAAAAAGAAGGAAAAAGGAAGATAAAGTACAGAATGAATAGAAGAAAGCAAGACAGAAAAAGAAAGAAAAAATACAGAAAGAACGAAAAAAGAGTGAAGAAAGGAAGAAAGAGAGAAAGAAAGAATTTTTGCACAATAACCTTTCTTAGAAAAGAAACAACACCTATATCACGCCAAGAGTGCAGCAAAGACTAATGTACAACCTGTGCCACTACTTTGTAATAATTCTACTAGCTGACTTTCCTCTGGCACGGCACACACCAAATATTACAGAGAAGTTGCAGAAAAACCAACGCTAGGAGAAGAAATCCTAAACAAACGCGCAGAAGCCAGAATCAATGTACCGCAAAAAGACAAAAATGAACAGTGCAAGTTATAGCAATATTGGAACAAAGATTACTGCAGATCGATCATGGCTTGTCACACTGACTGTAAACACGAGACAATCCCTGAACGATGCTTCGTGACCTTGCTCTCCTTGCTTGATCTAAATTGTGGAACCGTATATTTGTTCTCCAAAATCCAGTCTATAGTCGACCTATATTATCCGATTTTTAGTTTACCAAACTAATTTCTTATTTATCTCTCTCCAACGACACTAAGAGAGCCAGATCTAGGGCACCCCACCCAGAAAATTGCTTTCAGGTCGATACTAATCTTTGCCACAACCTGAGAATGGACTTTATGTGTTTACTTTGACGTCACGTATTTGGTCTATATAAATTGTAACTGCGTCATCAGTTTGTATTTAAAATGTTTTTCACCTGCATATGACCTAGTTACCGCGCCCACCTGGACACAACCACACAGACACTGCTCAACAGTATCAACAAATGTATTATTGAAATAATAGGGTAATACCAAGATTTTAATAATTTACTTAAAGATTAAAACGGGGACTGACGTAACTTAGAAATGTTTCTTTCTTCTTAAATTCTTTCTTTTTTTTACTTTTCTTTCTTTCTTCTTTTCCTTCTTTCTTTCTTTCTTTGTTTTATCGTTCGCCGTTAGAAGATGTTAAATAGTTGTAGATAAGCTATGCTGTGTCCCTTCTGTCCATTTTTCCTTCCTTCTTTCTTACTTTCTTTCTTTCTTACTTCCTTTCCCTCTTTCTTTCTTTCTTACTTTATTACTCACTTTCTTTCTTACTTCCTTACTTTCTTTCTTTTTTACTTCGTTACTGTCTTTCTTACTTCCTTCCTTTCTTTCTTACTATCTTTCTTTCTTACTTCCTTTCTTCCTTCCTTTCTTTTTCCCTTCCTTTCTTTCTTTCTTACCATCTTTCTTTCTAACTTAATTACTTTCTTTTTTACTTCTTTACTTTCTTTCTTACTTTCTTTCTTACTTCCTTTCCTTCTTTCTTTCTTTCTTTCTTACTTCCTTACTCATTTTCTTTCTTACTTCCTTACTTTCCTTCTTTCTTACTTTCTTTCTTTCTTCCTTCTTTCCTTCCGTTCTTTCTTTTTCCTTCCTTTCTTTCTTTCTTACTATCTTTCTTTCTTACTTCATTACTTTCTTTCTTTTTTAATTCTTTACTTACTTTCTTACTTCCTTACTTTCTTTCTCTCTTTCTTACTTTCTTACTTTCTTTCTTTCAATCTTTCTTTCCTCGTCCGCCATTAAAAAGACGTTAAATAGTTGTGGATGTGTTATTTCATAGATGTAACATCGCTATCTTTCGGACCAACATATCCGAATTAAGTTCGATATGTTTAGGTGCCGGGTTGACCCTTCTCTCTGCTCCTATTTCCTTGATCTGCGATAAGTTAGCTCATAGAGTCACAGAAGGAAGGTGGATTATGGTCTTGGTTAGTTTTAGTTCACTGATGCTAATGCAAGCATTTGCTCTAGAGTCACTGACGCTATTTAGTCCCAGTAATGATGACTCCTTGACACTGAAACCGGATTCAAAACCTGGCAATTCAGAGCAGTGCGTTCCCATCATAGATAACTTGCCAATCAAAGCACACTAGACAACCTGGTTGGAGAATAGGCCACGATGTCTCTAGATCCATCTCTTTTCTAGAAAGAAAACAAAAGAAAGGAAGGAAGGAAGGAAGGAAGGAAGGAAGGAAGGAAGGAAGGAAGGAAGGAAGGAAGGAAGGAAGGAAGGAAGGAAGGAAGGAAGGAAGGAAGGAAGGAAGGAAGGAAGGAAAGGAGGGAGGAAGGAAGGAGGAAGGAAGGAAGGAAGGAAGGAAGGAAGGAAGGAAGGAAGGAAGGAAGGAAGGAAGGAAGGAAGGAAGGAAGGAAGGAGGGAGGGAGGGAGGGAGGGAGGGAGGGAGGGAGGGAGGGAGGGAGGGAGGGAGGAGGGAGGGAAGGATTGAAGAAGGAAAGAAGGAAGGAAGGAAAGTATATAACGTTTTTTTTTCTTAGCGGACCCAGTTAAAAATGTGAGGCTAGATTTTGCATCTCCTCTTCCATCCATCGAATGTCTTTATATCTTCCTGAAGTATTGTCTATATCAGCAATGTCGTTTCCTGTATAAATGTTACTGTCTTTTGTAATTCTTGCAGTAGCCCATATAGTTTTGTCTGTAGTGTTGTATCTATGGGCCAATGGATTTTCCTCAGTCTACTATATTCAGTACAGTCTTGAAGTATGTGTTCAGCAGTCTGGGGCGCCTGTCCACATGTACAAGTAGTTGATGTGCCGATCTTGAATTTTGTATACATGTGACTATGGAGTCGTTTGTTTCCTGTTCTGAGGCGCATAATGATAACTTGTTCATATCTATTCATATAATGAAAGGCATCCTGATTTGGGGCCTGTGGTCCTCTGATTGATTTGATTATCTGTTTCTTATGATGGTATGTAACCGGTGTATCTAGTTGTGTGCCTGTTGAACCTTCCTTTGCCAACTGATCTGCTCTCTTATTTCCTGGTATTCCACAGTGAGACGGGATCCACTGCAGGGCAACCCTGTGGTGCTTGCCGAGTTCAGTCAATAAGGTCTGCAGATGTGGTAATTTTCTGGATTGTAGTGCCTGGAGTACTGATCTTGCATCTGTCAAAAACACTACAGGCTGTGGGCTAGGATTACTGTTCAGCAGTTTTTCAATCGCCAACTTTATTGCATGGATTTCTGCATCATAATTGTGACAATATTTCCTTGTTGCTATTTTATTCATATCCCTAGTGTTATTTGGGTACTCTATATATGCACCTGCTCCCCCATTCTTTGCTGCGCTCTGTGCTGATTCATCGAATGTGATTGATTTGCTGTCGAGCATCTCTCTTTCTGCCGCATCCTCTTTCCCAGCACTTCTCGACATGACTGATTTCCCCAGTCAGATGTTCATTGCCGAAACATCGTTCGGAGGAAAAGACTCCTCACAGCTGACGGCTTGCGCCAGGATAAACCAGAACTGTCCAGACCCTACTCCATCTCATCGCTGTCTCTCCAGAAACAAACTAACATGCTAAGTCTGGCTAAGTGGGTAGGCATCGAAGAGGAAACACAACCCGGTACTCTAAACGAACATCCTGAAGTAGGATGTGTTGGGCCGAAAGGCGCACATATCACAGTTCTACTTCAAGTTACAACACAACGTTTCGACTCCCACTTAACGTCCTTCTAAGGACGGATGACGAATAGGACAATCAATTTCTTTAGTAATTATCTGGTGAATGACAGAATGGAAACATCATCTTCTCCTCAAAATCCATCGGAACAATCTCATCCTATCTTCGTCACTAGACTCATCAGGCTTCCATCCATCCACCCATCTTGTTGCCACTCGCGCAAGGAATTAAGATAAAAATTACCCGATGTCCTATGTGTCCAGAATCTGGCCTCACTTAGTGCTAGCACTGCCAGCGAGCCTATCCGCGATCTCACAGCCGTGAACCGCTAATTGTACATACGTCTGAACTCGCTGAACCACCTAGGATCTGCATCAGCTCCTACCGCAAGGTTTGCCTGTCAATCTTTGTAACAGACTTTACTATGTAACAGCCAATAGGACAACAGACAAGAAAATCACTGGAGGCTGTAGAGATGTGGCTCCACAGAAGAATGTTAGAATACCATGTAGAGATAAGAAGAGTAATGAAAACGTTCTGAAAGAGGCCAAAGCAAAAAGAGAGCTAATTTCCAATATTAGGAAGAGACAATCATCATTTTTGACCAAGTAGTGAAAAGGGATCAGCTGGAATATATTGTGACAACTGGGAAAATTGAGGGACGAAGAGATAGAGAGAAGCAAAGAAAAAATATACCAAACAGCTTAAGAGAATGGCTTGGCAGAAGGTCAACAACAGAAATGATAACTGTCGATATCGAAAGTTGTGGAGAGAAATGATAACCTACGTCAGTAGGCTTGGTACTTGATGATGATGATGATGATGATGTTACAGCCATGACGATATCGCTGACGTTGCGGCCTCCATCCCCATCCTTGACCTAGTAATGCAACACCTGCCATATGTCCGAGCTGATGTCGCTATATCACTCAGCTATACCTGTAGGCCACAATTCCACAACTACTGCTTTCCTACTGACATATCCTTCTATTCTATTCATGGAATCAGTATCATCGCAGTCTGGTCACCGCCATATCCGCTCCACCGCCCGTTCCAGCATTTCTCGATGCGTACGCAGATTGAGTGTTCCTGTAAGGTGTTGATTGTAGAGACATCTGCTTTTCCCACTAAGCACTCCGGATCGACCGAACCCCTTTAGACTCATCGGTCCCTTAATAACCTCTACAGAGATGAAATGTGTTAGACGAATTATAGGAAACAGTCTGAGAGATAAGATCAGAAATGAAGAACTGAGAAAAAAGCTAGGAAAAGCCCCCCGCCATAGAATATATAAGGAAACAACAGATAAAATGGTTTGGCCATGTGACAAGGCAGAAATATAAAATCACAACACAACACAATGAGCCTTCAACAAACGTTGTGAGAATACCAGACCTAAGGGTCGACCACGAAAAAGATGGATGGCTGGAATATTAGAAGCACTAGGAAACATAACAGCAACAAAGGTGAACAGAAGAGCAAACGACCGCAAATTATATCTCCCCTCGACGCTGAAAGGCAAATGAGGAAGAAAAGTAGAGGAGAAGTCCCTTAATTCTTGTCCCACCCACCCATTCTCTTTCTCTTCTCTTCAAGAATGAGGAACAAACTCGACTATGTACTCTTTGTCTAGAGTCAGGCCACACTCAGTGCCAGAGCTGCCAGCGAGCTTGTTGGCTACTTCATTGCCGTGTACACAAGCATGCCCTGGACAGTACACCCAGGTTAATGCATGCCCTGGACAGTACACCCAGGTTAATGCATGCCCTGGACGGTACACCCAGGTTAATGCATGCCCTGGACAGTACACCCAGGTTAATGCATGCCCTGGACAGTACACCCAGGTTAATGCATGCCCTGGACAGTACACCCAGGTTAATGCATGCCCTGGACAGTACACTTAGGTTAATGCATGCCCTGGACAGTACACCCAGGTTAACGCATGCCCTGGACAGTACACTTAGGTTAATGCATGCCCTGGACAGTACACTTAGGTTAATGCATGCCCTGGACAGTACACCCAGGTTAATGCATGCCCTGGACAGTACACCCAGGTTAATGCATGCCCTGGACTGTACACTTAGGTTAATGCATGCCCTGGACAGTACACCCAGGTTAATGCATGCCCTGGACAGTACACTTAGGTTAATGCATGCCCTGGACAGTACACTTAGGTTAATGCATGCCCTGGACAGTACACTTAGGTTAATGCATGCCCTGGACAGTACACCCAGGTTAATGCATGCCCTGGACAATACACTTAGGTTAATGCATGCCCTGGACAGTACACCCAGGTTAATGCATGCCCTGGACAGTACACTTAGGTTAATGCATGCCCTGGACAGTACACCCAGGTTAATGCATGCCCTGGACAGTACACTTAGGTCAATGCATGCCCTGGACAGTACACTTAGGTTAATGCATGCCCTGGACAGTACACCCAGGTTAATGCATGCCCTGGACAGTACACCCAGGTTAATGCATGCCCTGGACAGTACACTTAGGTTAATGCATGCCCTGGACAGTACACCCAGGTTAATGCATGCCCTGGGCAGTACACCCAGGTTAATGCATGCCCTGGACAGTACACCCAGGTTAATGCATGCCCTGGACGGTACACCCAGGTTAATGCATGCCCTGGACACTACACCCAGGTTAATGCATGCCCTGGACAGTACACCCAGGTTAATGCATGCCCTAGACGGTACACCCAGGTTAATGCATGCCCTGGACAGTACACCCAGGTTAATGCATACCCTGGACGGTACACCCAGGTTAATGCATGCCTTGGACAGTACACCCAGGTTAATTCATGCCCTGGACGGTACACCCAGGTTAATGCATACCCTGGACGGTACACCCAGGTTAATGCATGCCCTGGACAGTACACCCAGGTTAATGCATGCCTTGGACAGTACACCCAGGTTAATGCATACCCTGGACGGTACACCCAGGTTAATGCATGCCCTGGACAGTACACCCAGGTTAATGCATGCCCTGGACAGTACACCCAGGTTAATGCATACCCTGGACGGTACACCCAGGTTATTGCATGCCCTGGACAGTACACCCAGGTTAATGCATGCCCTGGACAGTACACCCAGGTTAATGCATGCCCTGGACAGTACACCCACGTTAACGTGTTCACTGTAAAGCCATCTAAGAGCTGCATCTACTCCTGCCGCAGATACTGTCTGTCAATCTTCTATAGTATACTTTACGTGACAGTGACCAAGACTAGCTGATCTACATTCTGTGTAACCAGCCATGTTATCCACGCCGTTGCTGCTTCTATTTCCATTCTCATCCTGGACACCGTAATGCTACATTTACCAGATTCTTTATCCACTTCTCTGCCACGTTGGCATGCCATGTTGGTATGCCACAAAACCCCAACCGCTACACCAACCCGGAATAAAGTACACTGACATGATGATATATTTGACAGAACATTACCCAAATATATGTCATCCCTCTACCATTTAAGTCGGTGACTGCCACACCTTGCATAATTCAGTCAATGCTTATACTTTCCTCCAACTAAATATCGACGTTCCGTTCCTTCATCTCCGTTTTAAAATGTAATTTAAAGAGACCATGGAAGGAAGACATGCCCTGCCGTATGTGAGTGCCTGCATGCTAGAACGATTATCTGTAATTCTTTTATAATAACTGCCTAATGTAACATCAACAATATAATCTTATCACCAGATAATGGTCTTTAAACAAACAAGATTTTTTTTTTAAACCGAAATTATGATACATTCCAGGATAACAACGCATGACCGCCAACAAGAAAGATGGCTGCCGACTTACTTGCGAATTTGTAAATATGTTTATCGTAATTTTTCCGCTCTCTCCCACAATTTTCTTTTATTATTTTTTTTTATTTTGGCTGAAAAACAAATAGTTTGGTCAGAAATGTTGCAAACTGCCTGGCATGTTTTCAAGAACACATCTAGAGGCGTGAATGCTCAGTGGTTGATCATTTGAGTGTTGTTGGATTACTGTCACCCGTTTTCTACATCACAGTGCACCAACAGTGACATGCGATCAAACAATTTTCAACAAAAGATCAAATCTTCTAAAAACAAAACGAAATCCCATTAAAATAAGATCAAACACCCATCGTTAGAACACCAAACACCTCTCAAATCACAAACAAAAACCTCTCATTACACGACAAAAACACCGCTCAGTACAAGAACAATCACTGCTCAATACACGAACAAACACCTTTCAATACACGATCAAATATCCCTCAATAGATATTCCAACACACCTTATTACACGACCAAACCACCCGTATATAAGACAAAATGCCTCTCAATATAAGATTAAACACCCCGCAATACAAACATCGTTCAAAATAAGACAAAACACCCCTCAATATGAGACCAAACACCTTTCAAAACTCGATAAAACACCCCTCAAAGCACGACCCATAGTTACCAGAATAAACACCCCTCAATAAAAGAGTAAACACCACTCAATATAAGGTAATAAAACCACTCAATATAGGTTTAAAAACACTAAATATAACACCAAACATCACTCAATATAACACCAAACATCACTCAATATAAGATGAAACACAACTCAATATAACACCAAACACCACTCAATATAAGATGAAACACCACTCAATAGACCAAATTCTCCCAGTGCACAACCAAATATCACTCAATATAAAACCAAACAACCCTTAAAACAAGACCAAACACCTATAGAAAGAAATATATTGCAAGGACTACTATATAGGGGTTGTTATGAGATGGTTGTCACAATGTCTTCACACGGATGGGGTGTCATGTTGGAACTGGCATACACCAGACAAATAATAATACATAAATATTATTATATAGGGAACTTCCGAGGCGATAATGGGGAATAATAGAACAAAGAAGTATGTGTTAGCACTCGGAAAAAATGACAGACAAACAACACAAAAAAACAGAGAACAATATATGGTCGGAAGCAGGATTCGAACCCGCGAATCCTGCTTCGGACCATATATTGTTCTCTGTTTTTTCTGTTGTTGTTTGTCTGTCATTTTTTCCGAGTGCTAACACATACTTCTTTGTTCTATTATTCCATACACCAGACAACCATGTAACCGTTCTTGTATGGACTACAGTGTGATTCAACATTCCCAATCAGAGCAACCAATGGGTCTACACAAGTGTAGATGAAGCTAACAAAACATACAATCACAGTGTATATAACTCGACTGTATGATCGCAAACATGCATTAATAGAAAATGTAGCGAATCTTGGACAACTTACACAAAGCAGGAGAGAAGGTTAAACGCATTCGATATGCGATGTCTGCGCCATATTCTTGGTATCATTTGGAAGGTTAAAGTGACAAACGTGGAGGTCATGACTCGCACTGACCTCCCGAACATCTACACGCTGCTCAAACAACGTAGGTTACGCTGACTTGGCCCCGTGCACCGTATGAAAGATGGTCGCATACCAGAAGATATACTCTACGGACAACTGAAATGTGGCAAAAGAACTATGGGCGCCCGAAACTTCGATTTGTAGATGTGTATAAACGTGACATGAAGACTGAACATAAACCCGGCAGCCTGGGAAGAAATAGCTGCAGACTGCAATCTTTGGAAACACACTCTAAAGCTCCAACTCAAACAAGAAAACGCCCCAAGAACAATGAACTAGATGACTTGAGAGCAACCCTGGACCAACTATGCAATAACTTCCAGAGGGTAGTCATTCAGTGGATACCATCACACTGTAATATACACGGGAACGAACGCGCAGACAAATTAGCTAGAGGGAGGGAGATTGCCACAAGAGAACCATCCGCCCAGTTATGATGAAGCCAAATCCATCCTCAAAGGTCAGTTCCATGAAAAATGGAAACGAGAACACCCAAAGCATAACGAGAGTGACGGATACCACCAACTATCAAGGAGGGATCAAGTCATCATACTTCGCCTACACACTGGCCACAATAGAATGAGAAATCACATGTTCACCAAATTCAAATTAGGTACAACCAGCTTATGCCACTGTACACTGGACAATATGACAACAAAACATGTTCTACAGGATTGCCCCCAGTACACAGACCTGAGAAGAGCAATGTGGTCCACACCCACCTCCCTGGAAGAGAAACTATATGGGGCAATCGAATCGCTTAAACAGACAGCTGACTTCATGAGAGAGTCTGGAATCCGACTCTGATTGAGTCTTGATCGCAGAGAGAGAGAGAGAGAGAGAGAGAGAGAGAGAGAGAGAGAGAGAGAGAGAGAAACAAGAAACAGACAAGATTCACAGAGGGAAAGAATGCACGGTGAAGGAAAAGAAAAAAATAGCATTTCTAGGTGCGCTGGAAAATCCATAGTTATCTATGACTGATGGAGGCTACTAATGTTATATTGTAAGTAGATAAATAATTCATGAGTATTGTAACAAACAGAGACTTCCGTAGTGACAGATCAACGAATCATCTCAAAGGGGTCAAGGCAAAGAAATGCACAAAAATACATAAAATTGGGAAGCTGCGGTGAAGCCAAATGTGAGGAGAAATGTAAAAAAAAAGAAATAGAAAGAAATGGTATAGTTAAAGCTTCACGTAACAAGAAAAAAACAAAAACCAGAACGACGTTTCGGCTAATTAGGCCTTCAGCAGGAACAAACATTTTTTTTTAAAAGTAAGAGACCCGTTACGCCAAGTAGGGTATAGGGAATATGGTGTTAGTGACCATAATTTGTACGGATCTTCAGCACTTGATTTTCACGGTAATGTGGTCGGTATTACGCCCGTACTGGGAACAAACATACAACACACAAAATACAAGTAAATAAATGTAAATATCTGGGAACAAACATACAACACACAAACTACAAGTAAATAAATGTAAATATCTGGGAACAATGTTAACCTCAGATGGTAGATGTACAACTGAGGTGAGATGTAGATGTACAACAGAGGTGAGATTGTAGATGTACAACTGAGGTGAGATGGTAGATGTACAACTGAGGTGAGATGTAGATGTACAACTGAAGTGAGATGGTAGATGTACAACTGAGGTGAGATGGTAGATGTACAACTGAAGTGAGATGTAGAATGGCTCAGGCAAAAGCTGCTTTCCAAAAAATGTGGAAGATACTGGGCAATACATTTTTTACTATGGAAACAATAAAAGAGTTGTTATATGTTATGTAGAGCCAGTCTTAACATATTGGTGTGAATCATGGACGATAGGACAACAGACAAGAAAATCACCGGAGGTTGTAGAAATGTGGTTTACAGAAGAATGTTGAGAATACCATGGACATATAAAAAGTGTAATGAAAACGTTTTGAAAAGGGGGGGGGGGGGAATACAGAGAGCTAATTTCCAATATTAGGAAGAAACAATCATCATTTTTTGGCCATGTAATGAGAAGAGAACAGTTGGAATATATTGTAACAACTGCAAAAATTGAGGGACCAAGAGATAGCGGGAAGCAAAGAGAAAAGATACCGCAGAACTTAAGAGCATGACTTGGCAGGAGGTCAACAACAGAAACGATAAATAGCTGCCGAGATCGAGTGTTGAGGAGAGACATAATCACCTACTCCAGCAGGCATGATACAAGATAATAATGATTGTATCATAGATTACTCCAGACATGTTACAGAACTGAGAAACTTCTCAACACAAGAATGTCATCAACAGTCAGTTGTGAAGTAGGATCTACTCGCTTGTGCAGAGTACATGTTTGTGGTCCCTGCTAGAGAATTCTAGAAGCGATCTGTGCTAGCTTGTTGGCATTCACCCGATGACTTAAGGAGTACACCACTTCGTCATCCGCCCTTAAAAGGACATTAAGTGGGCGTGTCTGCATAGTGTTGTGGTTTTCAGTATAACTGTGATATTTGCGCCTTTCGGCCCAACACATCCGACTTCAGCACAAGAAGTGATCTGTTACTCAAATCACCTACTCTAATCACCTACTCAATCACCTACTCAAATCACCAACTCAAACCACCAACTCAAATCACCTACTCAAACCACCATATCAAACCACCTACGCAAACTACGTTTTAAAACCACCTACGCAAACTACGTTTTAAAACCACCTACTCAAAACACGTACTAAAACCACCATATAAAACCACCATATAAAACCCCCATATAAAACCACCTATTCAAACCAACAACTCAAATCACCAACTCAAACCACCTACTCAAACCACCTACTCAAACCAACAACTCAAATCACCTACTCAAACCAACAACTCAAATTACCAACTCAAACCACCAACTCAAACCACCTACTCAAACCAACAACTCAAAACACCTACTCAAACCACGTACTCAAACCACCAACTCAAACCACCTACTCAAACCAACTACTCAAACTTCGTATTCAAACCACCTACTCAAACCACCTACTCAAACTTCGTACTCAAACCACCTACTCAAACCACCAACTCAAACCACCTACTCAAACCACCTACTCAAACTTACTACACAAACCACCAACTCAAACCACCTACACAAACCACCTACTCAAACTTCCTACTCCAACCACCTACACAAACCACCTATTCAAACCACCTACACAAACCACCAACTCAAACCACCTACACAAACCACCTACTCAGACCTTCTATAACTACTCATTAGTAATTATTATTTTTCAGCTATTTTTGTTTTCAATTCTCCCTCACATTTAGCTTTATTGCAGCTTCACGATTGTATTCATTCATTTGCATTTCTTTGCCTGAACTCCTAAAACTACCTGGCATTGTTAACCCTGATCACACAGTTGCCTCCCCTTGCTCTATTGAAATCCTTAGGGATGTGATTTCCAATCTTGCCAGATGGACGCAGATAACACTCAACGGGCGAGAGATTAAAGATCGGGTAGAACAGAGCGCTTGTTAACTTTACAATCTGGGTTCGGGAAACGGATCTTATCTTTATGAGCGATGTTGACTAGGGATCACGTGATCTAACGAGATTTCCATTCCTTTAAACCCTTAGCTCCAAATAGCACCTGTCTAGCTATGTTAACGTTTAGTTCTTCAGAAGTCCCCAGTCGGAAGATTTGTTAGGTTGAGAATCTTTCTTTCTGGGCTCTTGCCAAGACTACTAAAGGACTGAATAGTCTTCTTCACCATCATCATCATGTTCCATACCTGCTGGCGTAGGTGATCATGTCTCTCCACAACATTCGATTTCGACAGTTATTTTTCTATTCCGTTGTTGACCTTCTGCAAAGCCATTCACTTAAGCAGTCTGATATCTTTTCTCTTTCTTTTCCTCTTATCTCTTCGTCCCTCGATTTTCCCAGTTGTTACAATATATTCCAGCTGTTCTCTTCTCATTACATGACCAAAAAATGATGATTGTTTCTTCCTAATTTTGAAAATTAGTTCTCTCTTTGACTTGGCCTCTTTCAAAATGTTTTCATTACTCTTCTTAGCAGTCCATGGTATTCTCAATATTCTTCAGTAAAACCACATTTCTACAGCTTCCAGTGATTTTCTTGTCTGTTGTCCTATTGTCCATGATCCACGTCTATATGTTAAAACTGGCTCTACATAACATTTAAAAACTCTTTTTCATGTTTCTATTGTTAAAAATATATTTACATAGTATCTTCCTCATTTTTTTGGAAACCTGCTTTTGCCTGAACCATTCTGCATCTCGCCTCTGTTAGACATCTACCATCTGAGGGTAACATTGTTCCCAGATATTTAAATTCATCATCTTCTTATATGTGTGGGTGTGTGTGTGTGTATATATCATTTAATATGATGCCGTCTTCATCGTCTTCTTATATATATATGTGTGTGTGTGTGTATATATATCATTTAATATGATGCCGTCTTCATCATCAACCTATAAAAGGACGTTAAGTTCGACATAGATGTGTTGGGGTGTTGTTTACAGCGAGACTGTGATATTTGCGCCTTTCAGCCCCGTGCTTCAGTTTTCAGCGTGGCATTTATGTACAAAGTTGCCTTCCCTCTTTGATCCCCTACTCCCTTGACCAGATTACTTTGCCTGTTACCAAGTGGCACAACTGAGAAAAGTGGAGTTGGAACTTGAACAACAGCTGAGTGTAATCGTGACTCAAGCAGTCATCTATGAGTTGTTAACCGCTTTCAGTTATACGATAAGGCCAGATTTGCGTGCTTCTTCTTCTGAATCCTCTGAACTCTGGTCACAGCATAGGGCACTCTCAGAGATCTCCACCAAATCCGGTCTGGAGCAAGCAACCGTTCTTTGAATGACGCCAAGTCGGCGTAGATGTGTTGTGTTGTAGTTTTGTACCTATCGGTCCATCGCATCCAACATCAGTATGTTGTTTTTTTTAAAATCCGGGTTGTCTTCCTTCTTCCATCGCTAATTTCTTGGTCAGACTAGAAAGGTTAGCCTGTTTCTTGAGGCACCGCGAAGATGTGGAGTAGGGTCTGGGGGGTTTACCGATCCTGACCCAAACCATCAGCTATCGGTCGATGACAGTTCCAGCTCTGATGCTATGAGGCATCTTTGTCTCCGAAGAGTGTTTAAATCTCTCAGATGAAGAGTGTCAAAACGAGCTATAAACGGGTCGGTTCTCCAAAGCAAACCGACTGTAGGTGTCAGAGCAGCAAGAGACTATACCAGTAACCTGGAAATCCACACTAGTAACATTGTCTGGGAATATGAAATTGGAGGAGACGGGAGGTATAATTCGTGTTGACTGTTGCACAAACGTTCATGATTCCTATCCTCTAAACGTCAATCCGTCTAGCCGATGCACGTCTTACATTTTTTTTTCGGACTTTCTGTTTTTTTTCTGTTGTTTGTGAATTGTTATTCTCTCCCAGTCCTGCAAAAACACCAATGCTCTTTAAATAACGTGAGACCTAGGAGACAATTGCGGAGCCGCGATAGCTCAGTGGTTAGGGAACTGGGGAGCCGCGATAGCTCAGTGGTTAGGGAACTGGGGAGCCGCGATAGCTCAGTGGTTAGGGAACTGGGGAGCCGCGATAGCTCAGTGGTTAGTGAACTGGGGAGCCGCGATAGCTCAGTGGTTAGTGAACTGGGGAGCCGCGATAGCTCAGTGGTTAGTGAACTGGGGAGCCGCGATAGCTCAGTGGTTAGGGAACTGGGGAGCCGCGATAGCTCAGTGGTTAGGGAACTGGGGAGCCGCGATAGCTCAGTGGTTAGGGAACTGGGGAGCCGCGATAGCTCAGTGGTTAGGGAACTGGACAACTAAGGATAAGAGGTCGGGTTCGATCCTGATCGACTGCTTCCGGGCTCACACAGCATTTAATGGGTACCGGTTTTTTTTTTTTGGGGGGGGGGGGGGGAAGTAAAGCGGCACGGACGTAATACCGACCACATTACCCCAAAAATTATGTCTAATAAAAATAGGTCTATAAAAAATACGGTCACTAACACCATATTCCCTATACGCCACTTGGCGTCACCGGGGCTCTTTATTATTATTATTTGTTTAAACTAGGAGACGATTAATTAGTGAGGTGGTAGACATTGTGGTGGGCACGATGTGTGAGAAGCACCGCAGAGCACTCTCCCGAACACTACACTTTTCTCTCGACGCTGTTGAGATGTATAAGAAAAGGAAAAGAAGGAAAAGTAAGAAAATGTAAGCTTATGTCCTCATCACAAATCTAACCACTACGCTACAGATTATATACATCATTTCTGGACTGGTGATTGTTTACATATACATACATATATCGATGGTCAGATAGAGAGAAGACGTGTCAATTATATAGACAGACCGGCGATGGAGGGGCAGGCAGAGAGAGAAACATACAGAGAAAAAGGTAGACGAAGATGCAGGCAGATGAAGGACATAAAGAGACAGATAGACAGACATATAGAAAGATATAAAGCAGATCGAGAAAGAGACAGAGAGACAGACAAAGAGACAGATATATAGATAAGCCGAGAGACAGAGACTAGACAGATTAGAGAGAGATAGACAGACAGACAGACAGGTAGGTAGATGGGTGGGTGGGTAGTAGGTAGGGATAGATAGATAGATAGATAGATAGATAGATAGATAGATAGATAGATAGATAGATAGATAGATAGATAGATAGATAGATAGATAGATAGATAGATAGATAGATAGATAGATAGATAGATAGATAGATAGATAGATAGATAGATAGATAGATAGATAGATAGATAGATAGATAGATAGATAGATGTAGACTAAGGAACATATTTCAGTGACTGTTGAAGTGTGTTGATTCACCATTATCCCTCGGTGTGCGTTGCTGAATGGTCCAATTCTTCCTCACCCCGAGACGATGCCCGATCTTTTGTTGTTTCAGCTGTTACTGTGTGTTGGCCGAGTGGCGCCTCGCCTGTCCAGAAGCGGCAGTCTAAACAAACCCAGGCTGGACGGGCAGCGAACAGAGAAAATGTGAGTACAAGTGGATGAGTCTAGGCAACGAGAGAAGATCGAGGGCTTCCCACGGTCCAACCCAAAGCGATTCCCGCTAGTCACGTGACCACTGCAATCTCTAGGGCTGGACACCGATGCGGGTTTGATAGTAAGAATGAAATAGGTTGAAACATGGTCGTAGTCTACTTGGAGACAAATAATAACAAATGATATTATTATAGAGGTGAACTTCAGAGGCGATAATTAAGCGAATCAATTCAGAGTAAGAGGCACTCAGAAAATTGACAAATAAACAACAGAAAAAAACAAAGAACAATATATGGTCAGAAGCAGGATCGAACCCGTACTCCTTGGCACTGCGCCTCGCCGCGACAATTCATCTTTCAATTCTTCCTTCCTTCCTACCCGTCGTTCATACGATGACTACTAAAGGAATAGATGCCCTCTCTCGTCATCCGTCCTTAGAAAGACGTTTAGTGGGCGTAGATACGTTGTGTTGTATTCTGCAGTAGAACTGTGCTATTTACGCCTTTTAGCCCAACACATCCGACTTCAGCATGCTATTATTGAGTACCGCATTGCCTTCCCTTTTCGATCCCTACTCCTTTGGTCAGACTGGATAATTAGCTTCCAGAGGACTGCTGGGAGGTGGACAAGAGTCTTGATCAGTTCGCCAAGTTATTTGTTGATGATATTTTAGTAGTTTTGCTATCTTTGCTCAGCTCCCAAACGTGACTTCGCGGTATATGCTGCATTACTAGTGATGATAATATACGTTATAACTTCATTTATTTGCAACACGTGTGGTTAAACTATAATTATTCGGGGGACTAGTTGGTCTCGAGGCAAGACACTGGCCTCGAGACAGGGAGGTTATGGGTTCAAATCCCGGCTGCACCAGTTGGGATTTTTATTTATGATTTCTCGCTGCGGCAACCACCCCTGATCTCAGCAGCGAGGCCCGGCTTGAAACGTCAATTAATCATCGACTAAAAAAATATGAGTACCACCGAAGGACGGAATTATCTGCCTGTGCGGCGAGGGACCCCTGTGCACACTGCTGTCAGGGAAAAACGGATTAACACGGAAAATTCAGTTCCTAGTCTCTAGGGACTTCGTCAGAGGTAAAAGCTGGAGAACAAAAAAAATTATTATTATTTTACTCCAGATAGGGTTATATTTATCAACATTTTGGAAATATTTCTTCCTATAAGCATAGTTGTATTAAAGTACCAAAGGCACAGAAAGTAACAAGTCTAGAATATTCAAATCGATGTGTAGTGTCACAATGAGCAAGTGGTGGGGTGTAACGCACTCTCCTACAAGGTATGGTATGAGGGGACAAATAATAATACATGAATATTATTATAGAGGGAAACTTCCGAGGCGATAATCAGCGAATCAATTCAGAGAAAGAGGTATGTTTACAGCACTCGGAAAAAATGATAAATAATCAACAACAGAAGAAAAAAAAACAAATAACGATATATGGTCCAAAGCTGGATCGAACCCGTACTCCTTGGCACAGCGCCTTGCCACGAGAAGCTAAACCCTAGGGGACAGGTAGGTTGTTATTGTTGTTGTTGTTGTTGTTGTTGTTTGTTGTTGCGTTCGCCAGCTTTCAACTCTGATGAAGTCCCTAGAGACAAGGAAATGAATTTTGTGTGTTAATCCATTTTTCACTGGCAGCCGTGTGCACAGGGGTTCCTCGCCGCACAGGCAGATAACTCCGATTTCGGAGTTACTCATGTTTTTTTCCGTCGATGAGTAACTGACGTTTCAAGCCGGGCCTCGCTGCTGAGACCAGGGGTGGTTGCCGCAGAGAGAAATCACAAATTAAAATCCCAACTGGTGTAGCCGGGATTTTAACACACAACCTCTCTGTCTCGAGGCCGACGTCTTGCCTCGAGACCAACTAGTCCCCCGTGGACTTTGAATATGAGGAAACTGCAACAAGGAACACTTTAATCACGTGATTCGACGATAAGTCGGAAGAGATTGGGAGATGACAATATGAGGTGTGAAGATCGGTGAAGAATGATACGGGTGCCAGCCGAAGATAAAGAAGTGTGTACTATGGATGGAAAACATGAGCAAACAAAACCAGATGTGACTCCTGAAACATGGGAATGAATGTTGTTTCATATGGGGTTTATTGAGGCTATCCTAGACACGTTGTGTCATATACGAGGAGGGGTAGGATGGTTGTGTGTCTGACAGGGGTAGTATAATATCAGCTACATGGACATGGGATACACAGAAAAAAGAGAGTAAGGAGGAACTGGAATATATAGTGAAGGAGGAGAATCTAACAGAATGCGTATTGATAAGGATATAAGTAGAGACCATGCAGACAATAGCAGGGCCGCTGTAATTATAAATATAAGTAGAGAACATGCAGACAATAGCAGGGCCGCTGTAATTATAAATATAAGCAGAGAACATGCAGACAATAGCAAGGCTGCTGTAATTATAAATATAAGTAGAGAACATGCAGACAATAGCAAGGCTGCTGTAATTATAAATGTAAGTAGAGAACATGCAGACATTAGCAGGGCCGCTGTAATTATAAATATAAGCAGAGAACATGCAGACAATAGCAGGGCCGCTGTAATTATAAATATAAGTAGAGAACATGCAGACAATAGCAGGGCCGCTGTAATTATAAATATAAGTAGAGAACATGCAGACAATAGCAGGGCCGCTGTAATTATAAATATAAGCAGAGAACATGCAGACAATAGCAGGGCTGCTGTAATTATAAATGTACTTTGGTAAATAGCGATTGTGACTCCTGTAGAAGGGAGCCAAAATATGAAATATAGACCCTGAGTATCGCTTTTTATTACTTTTTAAATTATTATTATTACTCTTGATAACAGTTTAGAGAAGGGTTGTTACGTCATGAGCCGTCGTGCCTCATCAGTGGGCTTCATTCACAAGGAAGCAGTGCTTTCCACCTTTTCGTTCCCATCTCAATTAAGTTCGGGTTCCCTTATAACCTAACAGACTGTATCTGATCATCATCATCACCAAGTACCGGGCCGGCTGGCGTAGGTGATCATGTCTCTCCACAACTTTCGATTTCGACAGTTATTTATCATTTCTGTTGTTGACCTTCTGCCAAGCCATTCTCTTAAGCTGTCTGATATTTTTTCTCTTTGCTTCCCTCTATCTCTTCGTCCCTCAATTTCCCCAGTTGTTACAATATATTCCAGTTGTTCTCTTCTCATTGCATGGCCAAAAAATTTAGATTGTTTCTGCCTAATATTGGGAATTAGCTCTCTTTTTGCTTTGGCCTCTTTCAGAACGTTTTCATTACTCTTCTTAGCTGTCCATGGTATTCACAACATTCTTCTGTAAAACCACATTTCTACAGACTCTGATGTTTTCTAGTTTACCCTTCTGCATGAGTGTTCTCAAAATCCAAGTACCTATCTTTAGAGTTTGGTTTATCTTTATTTTGCTTTCAGTAGCTTGATGACGATCGGGTATCACCTGTAGCACATGATGTCCCCTACCGAACGAGGGTTTTCCATTGGAATCCCCCTTAACGTTGTTGTCGTGAGTAGACTGTATCTACTCAATTTTAAAAAGACACGCGTTTGTATAGATCTGCTACTCGTCACATTTTCTTGAATTAAACCTGCTGTCTTACAATGAAGTAATTCTAGAAGTGAAACCAGCCACTCAACAACACAATCTTCATCCTAACGTTGTGTTACTAATGCCAGATTTGGACCCTAAATCAAGAAATAAAAATAAATAAATAAAATAACGTTTGCTGCGATGAAATGTGTCAGACACATGGCAGGAGATAAGATCAGATATTCTTCCTCTTCTTCTGCGATCATGACTCATTCAGACTAGGACTCCGGACTCTCTTATGAAGGCAGCTGTCTGTTTAAGTGATTCAGTTGCCCCGTAGAGTTTCTCTTCCAGGGAGGTGGGTGTGGACCACATTGCTCTTCTCAGGTCTGTGTACTGGGGGCAATCCTGTAGAACATGTTTTGTTGTCATGTTATCCAGGGTACAGTGGCATTGGCTGGTAGTTCATATTTTGAGTTTGTGAACATGTGGTTTCTCATTCTGATGCGGCAGGTCAGAAATGAAGAACTGAGAAAAAGGCTACGAGTAATTCCCGTCTTAGTATACTTAAAGAAACAACAGATAAAATAGTTTGGCCACGTGATAAATCTGAAAGATCAAAACACAACGCAACGAGCGAAAACACTAAAAACAATAAACCTTGCGCGAACACCAGACTCAAAGGCTGACCGCGAAAAAGATGAATTGATGGAATATTGAAAACACTAGGAAACAAAACAGCAGTAGAGGCCAACAGAAAAGCAAAGGAAGTATTGATGGAATATTAGAAATACTCTATAACAATAATAGCAGGAGTGACCAATAGAAGAACAAAAGATGAATTATTGGAATATTAGAAACACAAGGAAACATAACGGCAGAAAAAGCCAACAGAAGAGCAAAAGATGAATTATTGGAATATTAGAAACACCAGGAAACATAACGGCAGAAAAAGCCAACAGAAGAGCAAAAGATGAATTATTGGAATATTAGAAACACAGGAAACATAACGGCAGAAAAAGCCAACAGAAGAGCAAAAGATGAATTATTGGAATATTAGAAACACCAGGAAACATAACGGCAGAAAAAGCCAACAGAAGAGCAAAAGATGAATTATTGGAATATTAGAAACACCAGGAAACATAACGGCAGAAAAAGCCAACAGAAGAGCAAAAGATGAATTATTGGAATATTAGAAACACAAGGAAACATAACGGCAGAAAAAGCCAACAGAGGAACAAAAGATGAATTATTGGAATATTATAAACACCAGGAAACATAACGGCAGAAAAAGCCAACAGAAGAGCAAAAGATGAATTATTGGAATATTAGAAACACCAGGAAACATAACGGCAGAAAAAGCCAACAGAAGAGCAAAAGATGAATTATTGGAATATTAGAAACACCAGGAAACATAACGGCAGAAAAAGCCAACAGAAGAGCAAAAGATGAATTATTGGAATATTAGAAACACCAGGAAACATAACGGCAGAAAAAGCCAACAGAAGAGCAAAAGATGAATTATTGGAATATTAGAAACACAAGGAAACATAACGGCAGAAAAAGCCAACAGAGGAACAAAAGATGAATTATTGGAATATTATAAACACCAGGAAACATAACGGCAGAAAAAGCCAACAGAAGAGCAAAAGATGAATTATTGGAATATTAGAAACACCAGGAAACATAACGGCAGAAAAAGCCAACAGAAGAGCAAAAGATGAATTATTGGAATATTAGAAACACAAGGAAACATAACGGCAGAAAAAGCCAACAGAGGAACAAAAGATGAATTATTGGAATATTATAAACACCAGGAAACATAACGGCAGAAAAAGCCAACAGAAGAGCAAAAGATGAATTATTGGAATATTAGAAACACAAGGAAACATAACAGCAGAAAAAGCCAACAGAAGAGCAAAAGATGAATTATTGGAATATTATAAACACCAGGAAACATAACGGCAGAAAAAGCCAACAGAAGAGCAAAAGATGAATTATTGGAATATTAGAAACACCAGGAAACATAACGGCAGAAAAAGCCAACAGAAGAGCAAAAGATGAATTATTGGAATATTAGAAACACCAGGAAACATAACGGCAGAAAAAGCCAACAGAAGAGCAAAAGATGAATTATTGGAATATTAGAAACACAAGGAAACATAACAGCAGGAGAGGCCAACAGAAGAGCAAAAGATGAATTATTGGAATATTAGAAACACCAGGAAACATAACGGCAGGAGAGGCCAACAGAAGAGCAAAAGATGAATTATTGGAATATTAGAAACACCAGGAAACATAACGGCAGGAGAGGCCAACAGAAGAGCAAAAGATCGCAAATTATATCTCCCTTTTGACGCTGAAAAGCAAATGAGGAAAGGGGAAAAAAGAAGAAGAAGAAGAAGAGGAAGGAGAAGAAAAAAAAGGAAGAAGAAAGCTGCTTGGGTGTAAAACATCAGTGATCATCATCGTCGTCGTCATCATCGAGTATCGTCTCCTCATCAAAAGTTGGCTACCATGAAGCGCCATTCCACTCTGTCTCTTGCTTTGATGGTACAGATTGTCATAGGTTGACTTGTCCATCTTTTGATGTTACTCGCCCATGTTAGTCTTGGTCTGCCTCTGCTTCTTTTACCCTGTATTTTCCCTTCCAATATTACTTTTATTAGGCTGTTGTGTCTTTTAACATGCCCCAAAATTGTGGTCCCATATCATAAATGATAGATTATCATTTACAACGGGGCATGTTAGAACCAGCTTATGTCAGACAACACTGAAAGAGGATAAATGGGATGTTTGTTTCAGGTCTTCCCCGTTCTATAACCACTCCCATTAAAATAATGACCCTCTCCACCATTTACCACTCCTGTCCTCGTGGTCCGTGTCAGTGACATCTCCCCGCCCCAATTACCCCACGCTTGACACCTGTCAGTACCTGACCTCCCCGCCCCCAGTCGGCCCCGCCTGTGACCTCGTTCGGAAACTACCAGAAAATAAAAATGGAGCGGAATCTGGAAAGGACAAAACATGACCTGGATATCTCACCTGCGGGACAGAGGAATTGGTTCAGGAGGTCGCCGGCTATCCGCTCAACATCAGTCAATTCGGTACCCACATTGACGCATTTATTCGACAGTCTATTTGTTCAATTACAATTGTGTAGTCTTAAAGATTTATAGACTTATACGTCTACATACATAAGGCTTACATATCTGTAGACTGCAGACTTATAGACCTACAGAATGTGATAGGCCTACAGACTTACAAACGTATAGACTTATAGCCTTACAGATTTACAGACTTGCAGAATTGTAAGGTTACAGACTTATAGACTTACAGATTTATAGGCTTACAGACTTATAGGTTTACAGGTTTATAGATTTATAAGCTTACAGATTTATTGGCTTTTACATTTATATATTTACAAACTTATAGATTTACAGAACTGTAGGTTTACAGACCTACAGACTTAAAGTCTTTTAGGCTTACAGATTTATAAAATTACAAACTTAGTCTTATAGACCTACAAATGTATAGACTTACAGTCTTATAGACCTACAAATGTATAGACTTACAGTCTTATAGACCTACAAATGTATAGACTTACAGTCTTATAGACCTACAAATGTATAGACTTACAGTCTTATAGACCTACAAATGTATAGACTTACAGTCTTATAGACCTACAAATGTATAGACTTACAGTCTTATAGACCTACAAATGTATAGACTTACAGTCTTATAGACCTACAAATGTATAGACTTACAGTCTTATAGACCTACAAATGTATAGACTTACAGTCTTATAGACCTACAAATGTATAGACTTACAGTCTTATAGACCTACAAATGTATAGACTTACAGTCTTATAGACCTACAAATGTATTGACTTACAGTCTTATAGACCTACAAATGTATAGACTTATAGTCTTATAGACCTACAAATGTATAAACTTACAGTCTTATAGACCTACAAATGTATAGACTTACAGTCTTATAGACCTACAAATGTATAGACTTACAGTCTTATAGACCTACAAATGTATAGACTTACAGTCTTATAGACCTACAAATGTATAGACTTACTGACTCATAGACGTATAGACTTACAGTCTTATAGACCTACAAATGTATAGACTTACTGACTCATAGACGTATAGACTTACATTCTTATAGACCTACAAATGTATAGGCTTACTGACTCATAGACGTATAGACTTAAGTTTTATAGACCTACAAATGTATAGGCTTACGGACTCATAGACGTATAGACTTACAGTTTTATAGACATAGAGACTTATAGAATTATAGATCTATATACTTACAGACTTATAGAGTCTTCAAACAGACTATAATCTTACACAGACTATAGGGTGTCCGGTTAGCGCAATCGATAGGCGGTTGGCTTACCACGGCAACAGCCGGGGTTCGTACCCTGGCGAGGACACCTGGGTTTTACTAATTCCCTAAAAATTAGTACCTCTGAAGTCGGAGTAAATCTGCCTGCATGGCGAGGGGCATCCTGTAATGGAATAAAACAGACTTTACACGCAAAATTCAGTCCCACAAAATTGAGTGGGTGGGACTTCGTCAGAGGTCAAAGCTGACGAAAGCGAACGAACGAACGAACACAGACTATAGACTTACATAGACCTATAGACTTATAATAACTATAGACACACAGACTTGTAGAAAAAAACATCACCATCATCTTCTTTATACACAGCCGTATAGACTTACCCAGACTCCGACTTATAGACTAACTTATTGACCTCAAGAATTATAGACTAACTTATTGACCTAAAGAATTATAGACTAACTTATTGACCTCAAGTCTTATAGACTAACTTATTGACCTCAAGAATTATAGACTAACTTATTGACCTCAAGAATTATAGACTAACTTATTGACCTAAAGAATTATAGACTAACTTATTGACCTCAAGAATTATAGACTAACTTATTGACCTAAAGACTTATAGACTAACTTATTGACCTAAAGACTTATAGACTAACTTATTGACCTAAAGAATTATAGACTAACTTATTGACCTAAAGACTTATAGACTAACTTATTGACCTAAAGACTTATAGACTAACTTATTGACCTAAAGACTTATAGGCTAGCTTATTGACCTAAAGAATTATAGACTAACTTATTGACCTAAAGACTTATAGACTAACTTATTGACCTAAAGACTTATAGACTAACTTATTGACCTAAAGAATTATAGACTAACTTATTGACCTAAAGACTTATAGACTAACTTATTGACCTAAAGAATTATAGACTAACTTATTGACCTAAAGAATTATAGACTAACTTATTGACCTCAAGTCTTATAGACTAACTTATTGACCTCAAGAATTATAGACTAACTTATTGACCTCAAGAATTATAGACTAACTTATTGACCTCAAGAATTATAGACTAACTTATTGACCTCAAGAATTATAGACTAACTTATTGGCCTCAAGAATTATAGACTAACTTATTGACCTAAAGACTTATAGACTAACTTATTGACCTAAAGACTTATAGACTAACTTATTGACCTAAAGAATTATAGACTAACATATTGACCTATAGACTCACCTAGATCTACAAACTTGTAGACCTACAAACTTGTAGACTCACAGACTTGTAGACTTACAAAATTGTAGACTTACAAAATTGTACACTTACAGACTTATAGACTTACAAACTTGTTGACTTACAGACCTGTAGACTTACAAACTTGTAGACTTACAGACTTGTAGACTTACAAAATTGTAGACTTACAAAATTGTAGACTTACAAAATTGTACCCTTATAGACTTATAGATTTACAAACTTGTTAACTTACAGACTTGTAGACTTACAAACTTGTAGACTTACAGACTTGTAGACTTACAAACTTGTAGACTTACAGATTTGTAGACTTACAGACCTGTAGACTTACAGACCTGTAGACTTACAGATTTGTAGACTTACAGACCTGTAGACTTACAGACCTGTAGACTTACAGATTTGTAGACTTACAGACTTGCAGACTTACAGACTTGTAGACTTACAGACCTGTAGACAAACAGACCTCTAGACTTACAGATTTGTAGACTTACAGATTTGTAGACTTACAGATTTGTTGACTTACAAACTTGTAGACTTCCAGACTTACTAACTTGAGGACGTATTTCCTTCCCTTTTTTTCTCTCTTTATTTCCCCGCATTATTCTCCTCTTTATTTCCCCGCATTATTCCTCTCTTTATTTCCCCGCAATATTCTCCTCTTTTTTTCCCAGAATTATTCTCCTCTTTATTTCCCCGCATTATTCTCCTCTTTATTTCCCCGCATTATTCCCCTCTTTATTTCCCCGCATTATTCTCCTCTTTATATCCCCGCCTTATTCTCCTCTTTATTTCCCCCCATTATTCTCCTCTTTATTTCCCCACCTTATTCTCCTCTTTATTTCCCAGTATTATTCTCCTCTTTATTTCCCCGCATTATTCTCCTCTTTATTTCCCAGCATTATTCTCCTCTTTATTTCGCAGCATTATTCTCCTCTTTATTTCCCCGCATTATTCTCCTCTTTATTTCCCAGCATTATTCTCCTCTTTATTTCCCAGCATTATTCTCCTCTTTATTTTCCCGCAATATTCCCCTCTTTATTTCCCAGCATTATTCTCCTCTTTATTTCCCAGCATTATTCTCCTCTTTATTTTCCCGCATTATTCCCCTCTTTATTTCCCAGCATTATTCTCCTCTTTATTTCGCCGCATTATTCTCCTCTTTATTTCCCCGCATTATTCCCCTCATTATTTCCCCGCATTATTCTCCTCTTTATTTCCCCCGCATTATTCTCCTCTTTATTTCCCCGCAGTATTCTCCTCTTTATTTCCCCGCATAATTCTCCTCTTTATTTCCCCGCATTATTCTCCTCTTTATTTCCCAGCATTATTCTCCTCTTTATTTCCCAGCATTATTCTCCTCTTTATTTCGCCGCATTATTCCCCTCTTTATTTCCCTCCATATTTCCCCACTTTATTCTCCTCTTTATTTCCCTACATTATTCCCCTTTTTATTTCCCCACATTATTTCCTTCTTTATTTCCCCACATTATTCCACTCTTTATTTCCCCACCTTATTTCCTTCTTTATTTCCCACATTATTCCCCTTATTATTTCCCCACATTATTTCCTTCTTTATATCCCACATTATTCCCCTCTTTATTTCCTACATTATTCCTTTCTTATTTCCCCACCTTATTTTCTTCTTTATTTCCCCACATTATTCCCCTCTTTATTCCCTACATTATTCCCCTCTTTATTTCCCCACCTTATTTCCTTCTTTATTCCCCTCTTTATTCCTCTCTTTATTTCCCCACGTTATTTCTTTCTTTATTTCCCCACCTTATTTCCTTCTTTATTTCCCCACATTATTCCCCTCTTTATTTCCCCACCTTATTTCCTTCTTTATTTCCCCACATTATTCCCCTCTTTATTTCCCCACCTTATTTCCTTCTTTATTTCCCCACATTATTCCCCTCTTTATTTCCCCACCTTATTTCCTTCTTTATTTCCCCACATTATTCCCCTCTTTATTTCCGCACCTTATTTCCTTCTTTATTTCCCCACATTATTCCCCTCTTTATTTCCCCACGTTATTTCTTTCTTTATTTCCCCACATTATTCCCCTCTTTATTTCCCCACCTTATTTCCTTCTTTATTTCCCCACACTATTTCCCTCTTTATTTCCTCACCTTATTTCCTTCTTTATTTCCTTCCATTTCTCCACCTTATGCCCCACCTTATTTCCCTCCATTTCCCCACCTTATGCCCCACCTTATATCCCTCCATTTCCCCACCTTATGCCACACCTTATATCCCTCCATTTCCTCACCGTTTCAGGTTATTTATTTTCCAACCATTTTTTTTACCCCTTTTATTCCTCCACCTTGACAATCAACAAATATGGACTAGATATGAATATCAAAAAGACTAAAACTATGATCATAAACAAAGAAGATACTCAAAACCCACAAGTGGATATCAAAATTGAAGGAATAGACCTGGAGACAGTTCAGAACTACAACTACCTTGGACATACTATAACCAGTGATGGAAAATGTACAACTGAAATAAACAAAAGAATAGGAATGGCAAAGGGTAATTTTAATGTCATGAAGAACATACTAACATCAAAACAAATAACGTCAGGACTAAAAATAAGAATAGTAAAATGTTACATCTTCTCAATATTCCTATATAGTGCAGAAACATGGACATTAGACAAGAAAACAGAACAGAGAATTGTAGCCTTTGAAATGTGGATATATAGAAGAACAGGTAGAGTTGGATGGAAGGGAAAGAAAACAAACGATGAAGTCTTAAAAAAACTAAAAATGAAAAGAGAACTACTAAACACAATTTGACCAAGACAAATGCGATTTTTGGGCCATGTTAAAAGACACAACAGCCTACTAAAAGTAATCCTGGAGGGGAAAATACAAAGTAAAAAAGGCAGAGACAGACCAAGACTGACATGGACGAGTAACATCAAAAGATGAACAAATCAGCCTATGACAACCTGCACCATCAAAGCAAGAGGGAGAGTAGAATGACGCTCCATGGTATTCAACCTTCGTTGCAGAGACGACACTCGATGATGATGATTCCTCCACCTAATTTCCCTGCTAATTCCCCCAACTTATTCCCCATTTTATTTTCCCACCTTACTCTGAACCCCCACTTTATCTTTACCCACCCCTCTCTCGTAACCCTGTCCCTCTCACATCTCTCTCCATCTGCTGACTTGTCTTCCAACACCAACAGCCAAAACCTGATATCTCTGCTCTCACACCATCTAATGAGTGACTTCAGCACTGAGGACCAACGAGCCAGTAGATAGGGACCCTTCCAACAGGTGGAGTCGAAGTTAGGAGCACGCCCTTCCCGTTGATCTGTTACCTGGACAGGTGTTGGCGTCTTAACAATCTTGCTGACTCCACAGGTTGGAGACCGCCGAGGTCTTAAAAAAAAAAAAAAAACCAGAAGTGGGGACTACAAGTCGCCAAGTTCAGTCGGTGCTGTCAAATGTGTAATTTTAGGGGTGCAAATATTTAAAAATAAATGTTCAGTGGAAAAGTGTTAAATGTAAAAGGAAACTCTTTATACATAACCTCGTAGCAAGAGGTAATCTGATCATCAGAAGTGGACCCCGTCGAGCAAGTGTTTCAGCCCTTTCGCTTCTTGACACTTTAAAAAAGGTGTGCCCGCCAGGGTCATGACTTTAATGCGTCGAACCCCTGCTGCATTGACTCTAAAGCTTACACTATATTCAGTATACATTAACTACACTTACTTCTAGTCGAATCTATGGTCTATATCTGGCCATACACGACTGGTTTAGTTTTAACCCAGCACGTTGATGTCCTCTTCGTGGTGGCAGCAGTCTAAAATGGTCTATATTTGTAACGTCCTTCTATATACACTCGCATACCTGCTGCTTCTTGTCATGGCGTAACTGGGCACGATGGAGTGGATTTCTTTTTCATTCATATTCCTCCTGGGCTAAAGACGGTACTGGCGTGGAAGTCATAGTTCCCCACTTCAGCAATCAGCTACTGCTGTGCATTTAGACATTTAGACCAGCTTGGGTCATGAACAAGACGGTGCATTTGCGGTCATCACTGGTTCCCCATAACTTGTCGCGTAGAGTTGTTTCTGTAGTTAAAAAAAAAAAGTAAAGAGCCCCCGTCACGCCAAGTGGCGTATAGGGAATATGGTGTTAGTGACCATACATTTTACAGACCTTCGGCACATGATTTTTGGAGTAATGTGGTCAGTATTACGCCCGTGCCGCTTTACTTTCCTACTTTCCCAGAAAAAAATCCGGTACCCATTAAATGCTGGGTGAACCGGAAGCCGTCGGTTGGGATCAAACCCTACCTCTTGTCCTTTGTAGTCCAGTTCACTAACCACTGAGCTATCGCGGCTACCTGAGTTGTTTCTGTAGGCCATATTTATATTCTTGTGGTGAGAGAGATGAAGTAGGGTTTGGATGGTTAATCGATTCTGGTACAAGCCATCAGCTTCCAGATCTGCTGCTGTGAAGCGCCTTTGCTACCTGAAGTAAGGATAGTAGAGTTTAGTTCAGTCGGTGGACCACCCTTACCGCACATCGAGCAAGAAGAGCATAAGAGGGGATCTCGGTAGCCTAGCAGGGAAACCCACCAGACTGGGTTACGGACGTTCGGACAACCCGTGTTCGATTCTCGCCGGAAGTAGCGTGACTTGTACACGAAGTTAGACCAAAAAAAAATGCCCATGTGGTCGACGCAGCCGCTGGCAGAAACAAGTACCAGTGTAATACTCTGCGAAGGTGAGGAATGTCGCCTCGCGAGCTTTGATGCTTGAAGCGGCACTATCCAGAAGTCTCTGAACACTACTGGATAGGCGGCCGAGCACATATGGGTGAAAACTCGCGTGCTAAGACGCCGGTTCAAGTCTCGTACTTGACTTTAATAGGAATGGCAAAAAGTAATTTTAATGCTATGGAAAATATACTAACAACAAAACAAATATCAGCAGGGCTGAAACTAAGAATGGCAAAATGTTACATCTTCTCAATATTCCTGTATGGTACAGAAACATGGACATTAGACAAGAAAACAGAACAGAAAATTGAAGCCTTTGAAATGTGGATTTATAGAAGAATAGGTAGAATTGGATGGAAACAAAAGATAACAAACGATGAAGTTTTAAAACAACTGAAAATAAAAAAGAAGTACTAAATACAATTAAGCCAAGACAAATGAAATTTTTGGGGCATGTTAAAAGACACAACAGCCTACTAAAAGTAATATTGGAAGGAAAAATACAAGGTAAAAGAAGCAGAGGCAGACCAAGACTAACATGGACGAGTAACATCAAAAGATGGTCACGTCAATCTATGCCAGCCTGCACCATCAAAGCAAGAAACAGAGTAGAATGGCGATCCATGGTAGCCAATCTTCGTTGCGGAGAAGGTACACGATGATGATGATGACTTTACTTTTACTTCAGAGCATAAGTGCTGAAATCAACCCTTGAGCTGCAGTGGTAAACGACTGTAGCAAACTATAAGACAAAGTAGGCGAAGAATTTCTATGACAAACGCTACGAAAGCCAACTACAAACATTAACAGATACGCTTTTACTTGGAGCCCACAAGGATAGAGGAAACAGAGACTAACTAAGGTCACAAGATTTATTGCAGCTCATGGTTAGAAGAGTCAGCAACGAACAGAAAGGATGGAGAACTCTCGATGCTGACCTGTGTCCCATTTGGAAATAAAACAGGGGAAAATAGGATATCATTATGGGGAAACTTCATGCCCACAAACACGTTGTTAAAAATACCAGCTGATCAAGGTAGCCATATTGCTCTCTCTGTCTCCCTCTCTGTCGTTCACCAGATAACTATCTATCTATCTATTGACCTTTCGAGCCGTAACCGGCCCATAGGGCGTAGACCAAGATACACCTTCTCCTATATGAATTTTTGTTCTAGCAGTTTTCTTTTAAAGATATTTTATCAAATCTCGCCATCTGTCTCTGTTCTGTGCAAGCAGTTCTATCTCATTGAGGGAGCCGATTCCTGCTGCTCTTGCCTCTCTCATCAATGTTCTTCTCAGTGTCTCCCTGGGTCTTCCTCTTTTTCTTTTACCTGTTGTTTCCCATATGAGGGCTTGCTTTGCTATTCGATTATTATCTCTTCTCATCACATGTCCAACGTATGACCATCGTCTTTTCTTTATTACTGAAGATATTAGTGGTTGATTGGCGATTTCTCTAATTTCCTCGTTTGTTTTGAATTCGTTCCATTCTATACCAAGTATTTTCCTTAGACATTTATTTTCGAATGCGTTCAACTTTGTTTCTATATCTCTTGTTGTTTTCCAGCTTTCACACGCATACGTAAGGGTTGATAGTACATTTGATTTGAATAGCCTAAGTTTTGTGTTTGTGCTAATGAGTTTTGATTTCCACAACTTTTCAAGGCTTCTGAAAGACATTGCTGCTTTAGCCAGTCTGATTCTAATTTCTTTGCTCGTATCCCCTTCTCGATCAATGTGACTTCCAAGATAGATAAAGTGATCGATCTCTTCTACTGGTTTGTTTTCCATGTATATTTTGTCACTTGTTGGAATTAAACTTTTCATGACTTTAGTCTTTTCATGATTGACCTCAAGCCCAATTTTGCTGGCTATTGATGATAGTTCATTTGTGTTTTCCTGCATCGTTTTTATCTGACTGCTGATGAGAACTATGTCATCAGCAAAGTCGAGGTCCTCCAAATGGTCTCCTTGTATCCATTCGATGCCTTTATTACCAGTGCAGCATTTCTTCATTATGAAGTCCATAACAATTCCAAATAACAAGGGCGATAAAATACATCCTTGTTTAACCCCAGTTTCTATTGGGAAACATTCGCTCAGTCCTTCCTCTGTTCGAACTGCACATGTGTAACCATCATACATGTCTTTGATAATATTTATGATTTTTGATGGTAAACCATATTGCTTCAGAATTTTCCACAAAGAATCTCTATGAATACTATCAAATGCTTTTTTGAAGTCGATGAAGTTAAGTACAAAAGGTTTTTGCTTTTCAATGTGTTCCTCCAATATAAGTCGTAGAGTGAAAATGTGATCAAGACAGCTTCTCCCTTTTCTAAACCCAGCCTGTTCTTCACGCATTACTGTATCTATTGAATCCTTTATTCTATTTAGGATGATTTTACAGAATAACTTTGAGGCAACTGACAAAAGTGTCACGCCTCTCCAGTTGTTACAATCTCTAAGATTGCCCTTTTTTGGGATCTTAACAATGATTCCTTTTTTCCATTTATGAGGCGTCTTCTCTGTTTTCCAAATGATGTTGAACATTTTTTGGAGATGTATTAAATTATGGCTATCAATTGCCTTGAGGATCTCAGCTGTTAACTTATCCTCTCCAGCAGCCTTGTTATTGGTCATTAGCTTTAAGGTGGTTTCTATTTCACTCAAGGTGAAGTCATCTAAATTTACATCTAATTCTGCTGCTGGTGTTTCAGCTTCAAAATCTATTAAACTGTGAGGTAGTGGACGGTTAAGAATTTCTTTGAAGTGTTCCGCCCAACGGGCTTTTATGTCTGCGCTTGTTGTTAGCATTAATCCAGATTTGTCTAGAATTGGTGTTCCACTGGATGTATAGGTGTTTGTCAGCATCTTTTGTACAGTATAGAGAGTTCTGCTGTCTCCTGTAATTGCAGCTGTCTCTGCTTTCTCTGCCAAGTTGTCTATATAAGCTCTTGTATCTCTTCTTGCCGAACTTTTCACTTTGTTGTCTAATTCTTTGTATGTTGCTTTTGCCAGAACCTTTCCAAGATCTGTCTTTACATTAGTCACGGCTCTCTTTGCTTCTCTTCTTTCTTTGATGTATTTCCATGTGGTGTCTGAGATCCAAGCTCGTTTTTCCATTTTCTTCAGTCCGGCACTTGCTTCTGCTGCTGTCATTAGTATTTTGCTCTGTGAGTCCCACATTTCATTGATATCTAAGTCTATTTCACCGAGTGCTGAATAACAATTACTTAGCTCTATGTTAAACTTTTCCTTTATGGCTTCATCTTTCAGTTTATGACTATCAATTTTATGTGTAATTGACCTCTTCTGTTGGTTTCTAAATTTTAATCTTATTTTCCCAATGCACAAGTTGTGGTCACTATTAACATCAGCACCTCTGTAAGCTCTTACATCTATTAATGATGATCTGAATTGTTGTTTAATACATAGGTGGTCAATTTGATTTGAGGTTCTATCATCAGGAGATATCCATGTTGTTTTGTGAATATTTTTGTGTGGAAATAATGTCCCACCTATAACTAAATTTTCTATTAAACATAATTCTATCAATCTTTCTCCATTCTGACTTGTTGTATTACAGCCTTCTCTCCCCATCACATGTTCCACTCCTGCGTTATCTTGTCCTACTTTGGCGTTGAAGTCTCCCATTACAATTAAAAGATCGTGTTTTGGTATTTTGTTTATAAGTTGTTGCAGTTGGTTATAAAAATCATCCTTAACTTCATCATCAGCTTCGTTAGTAGGCGCATAACATTGAATAATTGAAAGTCTTCCATGTTTTGTTTTGTATCGTGTTCGTATCAGACGGCTGTTTACCGGTTCCCATTCTAATAAACTTCTTGCAGCTTTGTCTGTCATCATTATGCCTACTCCTTCACGGTGTTTTCCATCTTCCCTTCCAGAAAAAACTACTATTTTATTATCAATAGATCTCCTACCTGTTCCAAGCCAGCGCATTTCGCTTAATCCTAAAATATCTAGATCGTATCTGTCCATCTCGCTCGCGACCTGTGCATGTTTCGTCGGAGCGGCCATTGTTCGCACATTCCAGAATCCTATTTTTGTTGTTGTTTTGGGCCGAAAAAACTATCACTACTATCTACTGCTAATTTACACATTCTGTATCAGGTCTACGTTTCATTAACAACATCGTTTTTACGATAGTGGCTTGTTAAACCTCTGATCAACGGTTCAATACCAAGCCGGAGAAAAATAATTCCTCCATTTTGGAAACAACCGGAAACGGTCCCATCCCAGATAACTACTAGAGGATTAATTTTGCCTCTTTGTCATCCGTCCTTAAAAGGACGTTAAGTCGGCGTGTATATATATACATATGATATTCGCGATTTTCGGTCCAACACATCCGACTTCACCATGTTATTTTTAAACATGGGTTGTCTTCCATTTTAGATCCATACTCAGTTGGGCTGACTAGACAGGTAATGTGTTTTTGGAGACACCACGGAGAGTAGGAGATGGGTCTGGGTGGTTCTGGTTCACTGATCCTGGCGCAATCCATCACTTGTGGGTCGCTGACAACTTCCAGCTCTTCTGCTGTCAGGCGGTGTTTATCTCCGGTAATCTTCTTCTTCTTCTTTCCTTCCTCATTTGCCTTTCAGCGTCGAGGGGAGATATAATTTGTGGTCTTTTGCTCTTGTATTTGCCTCTGCTGCTATATTTCCTGGTGCTTCTAATATTCCGTCAATCCATCTTTTTCGTGGTCGACCCTCGACCCTTGGGTCTGGTGTTCTCGCAGCGTTTATTGAAGGTTCCTTCTGTTGTGTCTTGATCACTCTGCCTTGTCACGTGGCCAAACCAATTAAATGTTGTTTCTTTATACATTCTATGGTGGGGGTTATCCCTGGCTTTTTTCTCAGTTCCTCATTTCTGGTCTTGTCTCTCATGTTGTTTCCTGTCATTCGACTGACACACTTCATCACAGTACAGGTTATTTTAACCGTTATTTTTTCCGGTAACCATATGATTAAATTAATCTCATGTACATTAATCTCAAATAAATTAATCTTCTGTAAAATAATCTCATACAAATTACTCTGCTGTAAATTAATCGCATGCAAATTAATCTCCTGTACTCAACAACTCTTTTTCCTATCATCATCGTCATTATCAAGTGCCGTCTCCGCATCGAAGGTTGGCTACCATGAAGAGCCATTCCGCTCTGTCTCTTGCTTTGATTGTATAGATTGTCATAGGCTGACTTGTCCATCTTTTGGCGTAACAACCAAAACACAACACACGAGCCTTGAATAGATGTTACGAGAATATCAGATTCAAGGGCTGACCCCGAAAAAGATGGATTGATGAAATATTCGAAACACTAGGAAACATAACAGCAGGAGAGGCCAACAGAAGAGCAAAAGATGGAGTGATGAAACATTAGAAACACTAGGAAACATAACAGCAGGAGAGGCCAACAGAAGAGCAAAAGATGCATTGATGAAATATTAGAAACACTAGGAAACATAACAGCAGGAGAGGCCAACAGAAGAGCAAAAGATGGAGTGATGAAACATTAGAACACTAGGAAACATAACAGCAGGAGAGGCCAACAGAAGAGCAAAAGATGGATTGATGAAACATTAGGAAACATAACAGCAGGAGAGGTCAACAGAAGAGCAAAAGATGGATTGATGAAACACTAGGAAACATAACAGCAGGAGAGGCCAACAGAAGAGCAAAATATGGAGTGATGAAACATTAGAAACACTAGGAAACATAACAGCAGGAGAGGCCAACAGAAGAGCAAAAGATGGATTGATGAAACACTAGGAAACATAACAGCAGGAGAGGCCAACAGAAGAGCAAAAGATGGAGTGATGAAACATTAGAAACACTAGGAAACATAACAGCAGGAGAGGCCAACAGAAGAGCAAAAGATGGATTGATGGAATATTAGAAACACAAGGAAACATAACAGCAGGAGAGGTCAACAGAAGAGTAAAAGATGGATTGATGAAACATTAGAAACACTAGGAAACATAACAGCAGGAGAGGCCAACAGAAGAGCAAAAGATGGATTGATGAAACATTAGGAAACATAACAGCAGGAGAGGTCAACAGAAGAGCAAAAGATGGAGTGATGAAACATTAGAAACACTAGGAAACATAACAGCAGGAGAGGCCAACAGAAGAGCAAAAGATGGATTGATGGAATATTAGAAACACTAGGAAACATAAGAGCAGGAGAGGTCAACAGAAGAGTAAAACAGGCAAATAATTGCAATGCTGCGGTAAAGCTGGTAGCAAGGAGCCAATGGTGGGGTGTACTAAACACTCCAAGGTATGGTGACAGCTTTACAAATAAAGAACACAACACAATACTGACGTTTCGGCCTGTGGCCTTCTTCAGAATACAGGACAACGACAACAAGCGGTGAAGCACAATTACTACATGTTAGATGATCAAGTGGGGGGCGAGGAAAGTAGGATGCAGAAATAGGAAAAGAGAGAAATGAGTATTACATGATGAGAGGTATGATGGGCGTCAAAATATATAAAATAGAAAAAGAGAAAAATGTATAATAAATTGTACTTAGCTGAGCTCAGAGCAGGAAAACTATAATCCGTTCTGAAACAAGTCGGAATGACTAAAAGACAGAGAGCGTGTAAAGAAAGCAACCTGTGACCAAGACAGGTCAGTAAGGAGGCAAACGGATCTAATATCGGGAAAACCAAAAAGGGGGGGGGGGAGGGGGATAGACGAAGACACTCCTGGGACACAACAAGCAATACATATAAATCACTCAACAATGGAAGTGAGAGATCACGCGAGAGGTTAAGAGAAAGAAATTGAATGACACGGCAAAGTAGTGAACTAGGCAAACCGTGAGAGAGATGGACTCTACAGAATGGATGGCCTCGAACTGAAAGAGTTGAGAGGTAGGTCAACGAAAGGAAGGATTGGATACTGGAGGAAGAGATAAGGAGAGGAAGAATAATAAAGCTGGTATAATGAGAAGGGCGATAGAGGGGTGGTCCGGAGGAAGTTAGTCTATCGGGAGGTAGGGAAGTATTAGAGGAGGAGGTATGGAGAGGAGGGATAAGAAGCAGGTATGTGAAAACTGGATAGGGGGAGAGGCGGTAGGTCAGAAGTGAATGGAAAAACAGAAAAGAGAAAGTCTGGAAGAAGTGGAGCAATAGGGGATGGTGTGCAAAAGGTATGAACCATAGGAGGTAAAGAAGTAGGGAATGATAGAACAAAGGGGGGAATGAAAGTGGGCATCAGGATAAGGGGGATACTGGAATAGTAGGTATAGATGAGTAGTGACTACAAGTGAATAGAGATGAGAGGGGTGAGCTAGGAGTAGATCAGCAGAGTGGTGGTAGGAAGGACGAGGTATAATAGAGGTGGGCAGAGAGATCGTACGTGCAGTCCAGGTGGAGAGGTGATATAGTGATAAAGAGGTAAAGGACATGAAGGTAGTCAGAAGAGAAAAAGGTGTGGGGAGGGGGGGTTTAGGATGAAGAAGGCAAGATGGGGGTTACTCAAAGAGGATATGAAAAGCAGGGATGGAAGAAGAGAAATAGGAAGAGAGGTCCATAGGTGGGAGGGTGGAGTCGGAGGCAGGAGGGTCCTCAGAGGGACAGGGATACATTGATGCCACGAGGGGTGAGGCAGCCCCAACGAACGATCAGACGGTGCTCAAGAGTGAGCCGACTGTGGTGATCAGAGGAGCATGATATTAGGCCAGTTACCAAGACATCAGTCTTACCTCGATGGCCCCTCGAGTTAAAGTGGGCTGCTACAGGAGTGTCCGCTTCTCGGGTGATGTCATTCAAGTGTTCCCGGCACCTATCGCCGATTCTACGACCTGACTGACCGATGTAGGTCAACTTGCATCGCTTACAAATGATGGCATAAATGATGTTCCGCGATGTGCAAGTGAATCCCTCTCTGATCTCGAAAGGACCATTAGGAAGAGGACAGTGTCGGTCTGGAGAACGTGGTCACAAGTTTTACATACTCTCCGGTTGCAGCGGATAGTGCCTCGATGGCTGAAGTGGTCAGCAGGAAGACGACCCCTGACAAGAAAGTCTCGGAGGTTCCGGTCACGTCTAAAGGCCACTAGTGGCGGGTCAGGGAAGAGCAGACGAGTAGTAGGGTCAGATCGGAGAATAGGGAGGTAGCGGTGGATGGTCCTAATAGCGGCGTAGTGGTGAGGGTGATGGGTGAGAGCGAGCACTACTCTATCAGAGGGGGGATGAGTAGAGGGGGTAAGAGCAGACTGACGTGAGGTGTGGAGAACTCGACGCAGGGCAGGGAGGAGAGCTGATTCTGGATAAAGGCGTCGGCGGAAGAAATCAAGCATGAGGTGGGCATTGTGAAGGAAATCTTCATCGTCTTGGCAAAGGCGACGAAGTCTGAGAAGCTGAGAATATGGAAGAGAGTTCTTGCAGGATGTAGGATGAGAGGAGTCGTAGCGGAGGAAACTATGGGAGTCAGTGGCCTTGTAGAAGACCGAGGTGAGAAGATGAGAGGTGCCCAAGGAGACTAGGATGTCCAGGAAAGATACGGAGGAGGTGGAGATGTGGAAGGTGATGTGGATAGAGGGGTGGAAATGTCCGACATATTCGATGAAACGGGAGATCTCATCTTCTGGAAGGTCAGACAGACCAATGCAGTCATCAATGTACCTACGATACATAAGGGGAAGAGGGCCCTGGTAGGTTTGGATGATTTGGTGCTCTAGATAACCCATGAAGAGACAAGCATAGCTGGGGCCCATTTTAGTGCCCATTGCCACACCGCTGATCTGGGTGAAGAAATTGCCATTGAACTCGAAAGAGTTGAGGTTCAAGACTAATTCCGCTAGACGGAGGAGGACGCCAGTGGCGATGGAGGGTTGGATCCTACGGTCCAGGAAAAATTGAAGAGCTTGAAGGCCGTCGGAGTGGGGAATAGAAGTATACAGGGAGCAGACATCCATAACGAAGAGGCGGTAGTGACGATCAGGAAGGAGGGTGATAGAGGAAAAGATGTTAAGGGCGTCGTTAGTGTCTTTGACAAACGAAGGGAGGCCCATAACTATGGGTTGAAAGACACTGTCGAGGAAGTCAGAAATGAGAACCGTAGGACATGAGATGGAAGAGACAACAGGACGTCCAGGAGAGTCAGGTTTATGTATTTTAGGCAGCATATAAAAAGAGGGTCTGCCCAAGCAGTGGTCAGGAAGGATCATGCTGGAGGAGCTAGAGGGAAGTAATCCATCCTGAATGAAACGGAGGATCGTACGACGTACCACGGCGTTATTAGAGACAGTAGTGTCGTCGGGGGTGGGGAGGTAGAAAGTCGAGTCGGATAATTGTTTATCCCCTTCCCGGATATAAAGGTCTTTCCTCCATACCACCACAGAGCCGCCCTTGTCGGCCGGCTTGATGACAATATCATCACGTCGGCGAAGATCCTGGAGGGCTTGGTACTCTTCACTACTAAGATTAGAGCGTCGAAGTCTATGGGGACGAAGTGCCTTAATATCCCGGTAGGTACTGTTAATGAACTGGTCCAAAGCCTGTGATTCGCCCGAGCGGGGAGTCCAGTCAGATTTACGGGAGGAAAAGCGGGCAAATTCGTCTGTAGGAGGAGGTTGAGAGGAAGAGTTCGGATGATTAAAGTAATAGAGTTTGAGTCGTAGTCGTCTGTGATACTCCTGAATGTCCCGTAAGAGAGAGAATGAGTCACTCAAAGGGCGAAGGGGGACAAACTTAAGACCCTTGCTGAGAAGAGAACGCTCATGGTCGGAAAGGGGCAAATCAGGGGGAATACAAGTGACAAGGGAGCTAGAGTCAGAGGCATTGGGGAGAGGAGGAGGTGAGGGAGGAGGAGGAGGAGGACGGAGGTTCAAGAGTTTACGTTTGTGCTGAGAGGATAAAAAGTCATACATAGATCGGTTGTGGTGGTGGATGGTATGGCGGATGAAGCGAAGAGTACCAGAAAGTTAGAGGTGAGTAGATGGAGTTGGGATAGGAGGTGTTGTAGGCGGGTGTTAAGGTGGGATATAAGACGAGAGTGGCTAGAAGCGACAAGACGAACACGTTTCAGGCCATGCTGGAGTTCAAGGTTCTGCAGTTGGCGGCGAAGATAGTTAGAGAGGTGGGGTTGACCGACTTGAGGTGAGAAGTGAGATCGGAACCCACACGGAGAATTTTACGATGGAGGCAGTTGTTCAAGAAATTCAGGTGACAGGTGAATCTAGTTTTCTTGAAAGTAGTGAAGGCAAGTCCTTAGAGATGTTAGAGAGTTCGGGTGGTAGAGTGGAGAATGAGGCGATGATGGAGTGACGGATAGAATGAGATAGATGTTTGAGGGAGGGCATAGTGAGGAGATGAGAGAAGATCGAGAAGAGAAATGAGAGATAAACCAACTAGATGAAGATAGGTAGGATACGTGAAGGTATAGAGAAGCCAATAATAGTAAGAGGGAAGGTAGTGAATAGAAAGTATGAGGAGCAAAGTACAAGAGGGGAGGGTAAGGAAGCACCCAGAAATGAAGGCGAGGAGAGACTGACGAGAGATAGAATAGGTAGGTGAAAGAACGGAGTGGAAATGGTTCTAACTAAAGTACACAAAGATGAATGACGTTAAACAAAGAAGAGTAAAAGATGGATTGATGAAACATTAGAAACACTAGGAAACATAACAGCAGGAGAGGCCAACAGAAGAGCAAAAGATGGATTGACGAAACATTAGGAACACTAGGAAACATAACAGCAGGAGAGGCCAACAGAAGAGCAAAGGATGGATTGACGAAACATTAGGAACACTAGGAAACATAACAGCAGGAGAGGCCAACAGAAGAGTAAAAGATGGATTGATGGAATATTAGAAACACTAGGAAACATAACAGCAGGAGAGGCCAACAGATGAGCAAAAGACCACAAATCGCATCTTCCCGCGGTGCTGGAAAGCAAATGAGGAAGGGGAGAGAAGTGTTAGACGTTTAAAAAAATATTTAAACACTCTCGTTATTCTTTTGAGGGAACGAGTAAAGTTTCTGCTGACGCTGACATAAATCCGCTTTGACAACAAATTGTTAAGCCTCTATTAAAAAAAAAAAAACCGGTGTTTGAGAAGTTCAAGGACAGCCAGGTATTCAGGTGAGATGAGGCACGAGGCGGGGGAACGGGACAATACAACAATTGTACACGGGATGGCGGAGTTCAATGTCCCCTTCAGATTTAGACCCGGCGGTCGTGTTTTCTGAAACGCTTTAGTCAGGGGTCGGGGGCCTCAGAGCCACGTGGTGATAGAAGGGGCCTCTAGGACAGGCGGCCATGATTGCTTTACCTCTCAGTGACTGGCTGGTTCTGCGACAGGTGGCCTTCAGTCGCGTGCCCTGCATTTCGACTGATTTAACCGCGTGCTAGCGGAACACCTGCCGTTGTGAGGTTATCATATTCGTCTAGTCTCACCCCAGGTCTCGTCGGCCGTCGCGTGTTAAACTTCCGGCTCCCCCCCCCCCCCCAAAAAAAAATAAATAAATAAATAAAAATTGGAATACCCCAAAAGCTTTGCTATCATTGGTCAACTTTGACGATCGCTTCTGAAACAGTCTATCACCCGTACCGTACTTATCACAAATCAGGAGTATGCCAGAAAGAGGTTTGTAGAGAAGTAGGGACGAAGAACACCAGCCGCTGTCGTCACGTTGTGTTCAGGTCAGAGATCCCCCCCCTCCCCCCCCCCCCCCCTCCCACCAAAACAAAAAATTAATTTTAAAAAGTTGTATAGAATAAATCTTTAAGAGAACTGATAATCTTTCCTTATTTTTCTTTCTTTTAGTCGTTCACTCGAAGAAAAAGGAATAATTAGCCTTCTTGTCACCCATTATTAAAAGGACGTTAGGTTGGCGTAGATCCGTTATGTTGCATTTTATTTGCGCCTTTCGGTCAAGGACATCAGAAACTTTAGCACTGCGTGTGTACCGGATTGTCGTCCTTCGATCCTTAGTGGCAGAGCCAGATTAGAACTGGATAGTCTTTTACTACAGGCACCGCCATGAATTAAGTAGGATCTAGTTATGGTTCACCAATCCTGGTACAATCCCATCCGACGGCTTCCGGGTTCACCAAGCCTTACATGGGTACCGAATATTTTTCTGGGAAAGTAAAGCGGCATGGGCGTAATACCGGCCACATTACACCAAAAACCATGTGCTGGAGGTCTATAAAAATGATGATCACTAAAACAGTATTCCTTTTACGCCGCTTGGCGTGACAGGGGCCCTTTCCTTTACTTTTTAATCCTGGTACAATCCATCAGCTATGAGTCTCTGAGAGCTCCCATCTATGTTCCTGTCGGGCGGCCTCCAAACGAAACTAACTAGGGACGAAACTAACAAGGGACGAAACTAACAAGGGACGAAACTAACAAGAGACGAAACTAACAAGGGACGAAACTAACAAGGGACGAAACTAACAAGGGACGAAACTAACAAGGGACGAAACTAACAAGGGACGAAACTAACAAGAGACGAAACTAACAAGGGACGAAACTAACAAGGGACGAAACTAACAAGAGACGAAACTAACAAGGGACGAAACTAACAAGAGACGAAACTAACAAGAGACGAAACTAACAAGAGACGAAACTAACAAGGGACGAAACTAACAAGAGACGAAACTAACAAGGGACGAAACTAACAAGAGACGAAACTAACAAGAGACGAAACTAACAAGGGACGAAACTAACAAGACACGAAACTAACAAGGGACGAAACTAACAAGGGACGAAACTAACAAGAGACGAAACTAACAAGAGACGAAACTAACAAGGGACGAAACTAACAAGAGACGAAACTAACCAAGAACACTTGTTGGAACTTTATAAGAAGAAGACGTCAGATATACATTCCTCCATGTGCTGAGAATGAATGAAGAAAGATTTCCCCGTCAGGCATTCATGTGGAAACCATCTGGTAAAAGAAAATAAGGTAGACTGGGAGAATTGCTATGCAGAACAGATACTAGGGAAGGGTCAACTATGGAACTGAGAAACAACCATTCCTACAGAAACTAGCCGCAGATCGACAGTCGTGGAGAATTATGACTTCCGCCCTATGAGCCATCTTTGGCCTGAGAGAAACATCAGCATCATCATTATGTGCCATGCCGGTGGGCGTAGACGATCATGTCCTTCCACAATCTTCTATCTACAGTGCATCGTATCAGTTCTGTTGTTGACTGTTTTCTATGCCATGACACCAAGCTATCCAGTATTTTCTCTCTTTGTCGTCCGCGATTTCACTTTCCTTTCATTTTGCCAGTTATAACCAAGTATTCCAACTTTCCTCTTCTCATGATGTGCCCGAAAAATGTTGATTGTTTCTTTGTGATATCTTTTTAGAAGCTCTCTTTTTGTGTTGGTATGTTTGAAAATTTCCTCATTTTCTTGTTAGCTGTCCAGGGAACTTTCTAGATTCTTCTGAGTAATCCCATCTCTGTGGTCTCTAACCGTCTTTTGAATTTGTTTGTCTACTGTCCATGATTCGTTTCCATAGGTCAGAATTGACCCTATATAGCACCGATGAACTCTCTTTCTCACTTCTATTGACACAGATTTGTTGCATAAGATATTTTTTATTTCCTTAAATGCTATTTTAGCATGAGCTATTCTGCATTTTAACTCTGTGGTGCATCTTCCATCTGATGTTATTATTGACCCAGGTATTTGACGCGTTCACTTGTTTCAGATTTGTCCTGTTTACTTGTATGCTGCATGATAGTGATGCTTGTTCCTTTGATATGACCTTTACTTCTGTTTTCTCACTATTCAGACTGAGACCTTTCTTGTTGCTTTCTGAGAGAAACAAACTAACTACAATTTTTCGATAGAAGACACTCACTAGTCCTAGAAGTAGATCTTGTCCATGTTAGTGACCCGCTCTCTTCTATATTCGACTACACAGTCCACTCAACGAAAGCCAACACTAATAATCTGACAGTGGCGGTGTAGTGTTCCAGTATAATGATATATCATACCCAAATATTTCTGTGAAAACTATTGTAGTCACCACACATGCGACAATGGCACACATTAAGATTGAGTTCTCACCGACCTTTTCGCAGGACGAGAGTGCACTGACGGTGAGTGAGGTGCAAACATTTACAGACACCTATTGTCTGGACGGGCATTCTTGGTCGTTTTATAGAGTGTGTGGTGGGAGTAGCAAAGGCTGCATCGTCATCATCGGTACGTGTCACGGCAACTGTTCACATGGGATATATGGACACGACTGCTCCGGGTCTTGTCTTAGTGTCAGTTCTTTATGTGAGGAAAATCCGGAAAATGCCAACATTACAAACATCCTGGCTATACCTGTGATGACACTTATCCTGATGGTAATTTTGGGCTACAGTGCGAACAGACGTGTTCTGATGGCTGTGACATCATATGTGACACAGAAAGAGCAGACTGTACGCGCAAGGAAGCGTACTACGGGCCAGACTGCACTCTCAAATGTCCTGACCACTGTTTCAACGACACCTGTGAACAGTCAACCGGGATCCGTTCATGCAATGGAACGTTCTACGGGTCAGACTGCACTCTCAAATCTCCGTACAACTGTTTGGACGATATCTGTTAACAGTTCGTGGGGGCCGGCGTCTCGTATGTCGATGATTCCCACGTTAAGAAGAGTCTGCCGACTACAACAAACCCAAGCATATGGATACCTTAATGTGTACTGGATATTTTCTTTCTGTGCTGGACATGGTTCATTTCTTGGTGTGTTTCATTGCTAGCCAAGGCTCATATCTTGGCTTGTGTGTGTGTGTGTGTGCTGGCCATGGCTCATATCTTGGTGTGTGTCATGTTAGTCATATCTCATATCTTGGAGTGTCCGTGTTAATCATGTCTCATATCTTTAAGTGTGTATGTGTTTAGTCATATCTCATATCTTAGTGTGTATCTGTGTTAGTCATGTGTCAAATCTTTGTGTGTGCATGATTGGGCTAGTGATATCTCATATCTCTGTGTGTATGTTTATGTTAGTCATATCTCATATCTTTGTGTGTGCATGTCTGTGTATGTCACATCTCATATCCTTGTGTTTGCATGGCTATGCTAGTCATATCTCATATCATTGTGTGTGCCTATCTATGTTGGTCATATCTCATATCTTTGTGTGCATGTCCATGTTAGACATGTGTAATTTCCTTGTACCCACAAGGCATAATGTCAGTCATATCTCATATCTTTATGTGCATGTTTATGTTAGTCATGTGTCATATATCTTGATGTATGTCAGTGTTAGTCATGCCTCGTATCGCTATGTGCATGTCTGTGTTTGTCACATCTCATATCTTTGTGTGTGCATGTCTGTATTAGTCACCTCTAGTGACTCGGGCAGATGGTGCTCGTAAACCTGGGAGGGTCGACCATTTAAGGGCAGAATCCCCCTACAGAAAAGATCACCTGCTGCCTTGCAGGAAGATTGGGACAATCAAAGGCTAGGGAAAGCAAACCTGAATAAAATGCTGGCTGAAATCGGATGCACTGGGCCACTGGCGCAGAACACAGTGCAACGTTTTTAACGGGTGTTCAATCAGAGTGGATCTGGCAGACTCTAATTGTGATGTTCTGTTTTGTAACACACCTAACCTGACAGCTGAGTTCATGTGAAAAGCTGGAATCCTACTCTGATTGGGTCCTGATCGCAGAGAGAGAGATAAGATTAATTCCCCAACAAGGTAGTGTGTCAGTCGCATGCTGTGAGTCAGTTTCAAGGACAAAATTTAGAAATTAAGATGCCCCACTCTTGGTAGTGAGATCTAATGTCTAGCCCTCTCCTGGTAGGGACATCCTATGTCTAGCCCTCTCTGGATAGGGAGATCCGATGTCTAACACTCTTTGGATAGGGAGATCCGATATCTAGCCCCCTCTTGGTAGTGAGATCCGATGTCTAGCCCTCTCTGGGTAGGGACATCCTATGTCTAGCCCTCTATGGATAGGGAGATCCGATGTCTAACACTCTTTGGATAGGGAGATCCGATGTCTAGCCCTCTCTCTAGGTAGTGAGATCCCATGTCTTGCCCTCTCTGGGTAGTGAAATCCGATGTCTAGCCCTCTCCGGGTAGTGAGATCCAATGTCTAGCTCTCTCTCTGGGTAGTGAAATCCTATGTCTAGCCCTCTATGGATAGGGAGATCCGATGTCTTACCCTCTCTGGGTAGTGATATCCGATGTCTAGCCCTCTCTGGGTAGTGAGATCCGATGTCTAGCTCTCTCTAGGTAGTGAAATTCGATGTCTAGCCCTCTCTGGATTGTGATATTTGTCTTACCCTCTCTGGATCGTAATATCCGATGTCTAGTCCTCTCTGGGTTGTGAGATCCTATCATTAGCCCTCTCTGGGTAGGGACATCCTATGTCTAGCTCTCTCTGGGTAGTGAGATCCGATGTCTAGCCCTCTTTGGGCATTGAGACCCAATGTCAAGCTCTCTCTGGGTAGTGAAATTCGATGTCTAGCCATCTCTGGATTGTGAGATTTGTCTTACCCTCTCTGTGTCGTAATATCCGATGTCTGACCTTCTCTGGATAGGGAGATCCGATGTCTAGCCCTCTCTGGGTAGTGAAATTCGATGTCTAGCCATCTCTGGATTGTGAGATTTGTCTTACCCTCTCTGTGTCGTAATATCCGATGTCTGACCTTCTCTGGATAGGGAGATCCGATGTCTAGCCCTCTCTGGATAGGGAGATCCGATGTCTAGCCCTCTCTGGATAGGGAGATCCGATGTCTAGCCCTCTCTGGATAGGGAGATCCGATGTCTAGCCCTCTCTGGATAGGGAGATCCGATGTCTGACCTTCTCTGGATAGGGAGATCCGATGTCTAGCCCTCTCTGGATAGGGAGATCCGATGTCTGACCTTCTCTGGATAGGGAGATCCGATGTTTAGCCCTCTCTGGATAGGGAGATCCGATGTCTGACCTTCTCTGGATAGGGAGATCCGATGTCTGACCTTCTCTGGATAGGGAGATCCGATGTCTAGCCCTCTCCGATAAGAAGAAAAAGCAGACGGTGCCGTGGACATTTTGCTCACGTGGAAGAAACCTTGACAGTTGGAAATCTAAAAGTGTAGGCTAATAATGGCTGCTGTCCGGGACAAATTTGATAGGAGGAAATTTACATAAAATCATGCAAACTCGACGATAACAAAAATGAGCCTACCGATCGGAGTTTAACTGCCTGTAAGTGTTGTCAAGTAAATAAATCATGCATTGTCCCAGTCAAATAATCTTCCTCTTCAATAAATAGATCAGGCATTGTCCCAGTCAAATAATCTTCTTCTTCAATAAATAGATCATGCATTGTCCCAATCAAATAATATTCTTCTTCAATAAATAGATCAGGCATTGTCTCCGTCAAATGATCTTCTCCTTCAATAAATAGATCATGCATTGTCCCAGTCAAATAATCTTCCTCTTCAACAAATAGATCAGGCATTGTCCCAGTCAAATAATCTTCTTCTTCAATAAATAGATCAGGCATTGTCACAATCAAATAATCTTCTCCTTCAATAAATAGATCATGCATTGTCCCAGTCAAATGATCTTCTTCAATAAATAGATCATGCATTGTCCCAATCAAATGATCTTCTTCTTCTTCAATAAATAGATCATGCATTGTCACAGTCAAATGATCTTCTCCTTCAATAAATAGATCATGCATTGTCGCAGTCAAATGATCTTCTCCTTCAATAAATAGATCATGCACTGTCGCAGTCAAATGATCTTCTCCTTCAATAAATAGATCATGCATTGTCCCAGTCAAATAATCTGCTCCTTCAATAAATAGATCATGCATTGTCCCAGTCAAATGATCTTCTTCTTCAATAAAAAGATCAGGTATTGTTCCAGTCAAACGATCTTCTCCTTCAATAAATAGATCAGGCATTGTCTCCGTCAAATGATCTTCTCCTTCAATAAATAGATCAGGCATTGTTCCAGTCAAATGATCTTCTCCTTCAATAAATAGATCATGCATTATCGCAGTCAAATGATCTTCTCCTTCAATAAATAGATCAGGCATTGTCCCAGTCAAATGATCTTCTCCTTCAATAAATAGATCAGGCATTGTCGCAGTCAAATGATCTTCTCCTTCAATAAATAGACCAGGCATTGTCCCAGTCAAATGATCTCCTTCTTCTTCAATAAATAGATCAGGCATTGTCGCAGTCAAATGATCTTCTCCTTCAATAAATAGATTAGGCATTGTCGCAGTCAAATGATCTTCTCCTTCAATAAATAGATCAGGCATTGTCGCAGTCAAATGATCTTCTCCTTCAATAAATAGATCAGGCATTGTCGCAGTCAAATGATCTTCTCCTTCAATAAATAGATCAGGCATTGTCGCAGTCAAATGATCTTCTTCTTCAATAAATAGATCAGATATTGTCTCCGTCAAATAGTCTTCTTCATCAATAAATAGATCATGCATTGTCCCAGTCAAATGATCTTCTCCTTCAATAAATAGATCATGCATTGTCGCAGTCAAATGATCTTCTCCTTCAATAAATAGATCATGCATTGTCCCAGTCAAATGATCTTCTTCTTCCCTCCTCATTTTGCCTTTCAGCGTCGAGTGAGTTATAATTTGTGCCGGTAGGTGGCAAAGGGACTAGGGGGCGCTCAAAACTTCGATTTGTAGACGTGTGTAAACGCAACATGAAGACTCTGAACATAAACCCTGCAGTCTGGGAAGACATAGCTGCAGACCGCAATCTTTGGAAACACACTCTAAAGGTCCGACTCAGACATGAAGCAGACATGAAGCAGACATGAAGCAGACAAATTCATAGGAAAGGAGAATACACGGCGAAAGAAATGAAAAAAAATAATATGTATGGGGGGGGGGGGGAAGGGGGGGGCCTGAAAAATCCATAGTCAACTATGATTAACGGAGGCTACTACTACTACTAGTGTTACTACCTCACCGTTTGTTGTCGTTGTCCCCGTCTTCTGAAGAAGGTCACCGGCCGAAACGTCAGTATTTTGTTGTGTTCTTTTTTTGTAAAGCTGTCAATCTACGTTGGCTCCTTGCAAACAGCTTTACAACACACCACTACTGGCTCCTTGCTAACAGCTTTAACACACACCACTACTGGCTCCTTGCTACCAGCTTTACAACACACCACTACTGGCTCCTTGCTATCAGCTTTACAACACACCACTACTGGCTCCTTGCTATCAGCTTTACCACACACCACTACTGGCTCCTTGCTAACAGCTTTACCACACACCACTACTGGCTCCTTGCTACCAGCTTTACCGCAGCACTGCAATTAGTTGCCTGTTCCCTAAAAACCCATCCTTTCTGATATTCCACCAATCCATCTTTCTTGCTGTCGAACCTTGAGTCTGATGTTTCCGCACCGTTTATTACTTGAATATGCCAGGTGGCAAGGCGTTCTGCCACTAAGTACGGGTTCGATCCTACTTCGGTCCGTATAATGTTCTTTGTTTTTTTTATCTGTTATTCATTACTTGTCATTTTTTCCGAGTATTATAAACATACCTCTTCCTATGAATTGATTCGCTGGTTTTCCCAACTAGGCTACCGAGGCCCCCAATAGTGTGATACGTCACGCTTGTTTGAGGTTTTCCTGGAATGTCCTCTCAGCCCGCAGGCCTAAGCAAAACTATAGTTGACGGTGTCTGGTGTCACAAACTAAAACCATCATCATCATCGAGTGCCAACTCCGCAACGAAGGTTGGCTACCATGGAGTGCCATTCTGCTCTGTCTCTTGCTTTGATGGTGCAGGTTGTCATAGGCTGATTTGTCCATCTTTTAATGTTACTCGTCCATGTTAGTCTTGGTCTGCCTCTGCCGCTTTTACCTTGTATTTTCCCCTCCAGGATTACTTTTAGTAGGCTGTTGTGTCTTTTAACATGGCCTAAGAATCGCATTTGTCTTGTTCTAATTGTGTTCAGAAGTTCTCTTTTCATTTTTAGTTGTTTTAAGACTTTGTCGTTTGTTTTCTTTTCCTTCCATCCAATTCTACCTATTCTTCTATATATCAACTGAAACCACTTCTGTAAGATTGAGGGAAGTGTACTAGGCTCATGGCAACTTCACTCATAAATGATGTCAGTTTTCAAGATTATAACTAAAATGATACTTTGAGCTGAGAACAACCAGCCGTGAAGGGATGGTCTCAGTTAGTTGTTACTTGAGAATACTAGACTACCGCTCGGAGCAGATAAGAGACGCCAGGGGTCGCTTGACCAACTCGGTGTCTGGGATACTTTGAGAGAGAATTAGATTTCTGATTGGGTAGAGGGAAAGAGGTGGTAGGTGGGGTTGAGGTCATTGAATGAGAACCCCAAAGGCCAGGTCAAGGGTCATGGGTGAAGGTTGAACTGTGGGTTAACAACATCAATAAGAATTGTGGCATACGACTTCCACTCTAGATCTTTGGGTCAAGCGGAGACAACTTTGCTTTCTATCAGGGGTGGAGAGTTAGAAAGAAGAAGTAACGCATTTTGTTGTTTGTTTGTTTGTTTGTTTGTTTGTTGACGTTCACCAGCTTTATATCTCTAGTGAAGTCCCGAGGAACTGAATTTTGCTTGAATATCAATTTTTTCCTATTTTGTTCACACCAGCGGCTGTATCCTCAGGTGTCCCCCGCCATACAGGCAGATATTCTCAGACTTGGAGGTGCTATCATGTTCTTCTTATCGTCGATAGTTTTAACGTTTTGGGTAGATTTTGTCCTATTAACATTGCCTGGGCAGTGGCCACGTTTTGCCTACTCTTTTCGATTTTCTAATACTAAGGGTTCTTTAACGTGCGCAGAATGCACACGAGACCTCCTGTTTTTCACCGTTTTTCGAGAGGGTTAGAAATAGAATCCCACTACCCAGAGACCAGGGGCGGGTAAGTCACAGATTCAACTTCCTTTTCATAATTTCCCATCTCCTGTTGGGAATCGAACCCAAGGGGTTTCTTGTCCAGGGGCTGACGTCTTAGCTTGAGACCACACAGCTCCTCCCTTCCCCCAACCGGTGGCGCGTTCTGTTGAAGAACAGCTGAAGGAACATAACGTGTCTAGACAGATTTGAATGCATACATACACATAATTCAACCTCAACATCAACTGAATACATATCACATTCTCCTGAACACCTGCCCCAAACGCCTACACACACTCGACCTTGTTTAGCATCATTTCCAACTGCACCATTCCAACACCGACGCTGATCTCCACCCCAAACTAGGAGCCTGGTTTGAAATCAAAATAAAAGTCACCCCATCCACTAGTCCGATAAAAAAACTCACATCTACCCACAAGTCAGCTAAAAAAAAAAAAACTCACATCCACCGACAAGCCCGCTAAAAAAAAATCACATCTACCCACAAGTCAGCTAAAAAAAAAACTCACATCCACCGACAAGTCAGCTACAAATCTCACATCCACCAAGTCAGCTAAAAAACAAACTCACATCCACCGACAAGTCAGCTACAAAACTCAAATCCACCAAGTCAGCTAAAAAAAACAAAACTCACATCCACCAAGTCAGCTAAAAAAAACAAAACTCAAATCCACCAAGTCAGCTAAAAAAAAAAAAAACTCACATCCACCAAGTCAGCTAAAAAAAAAAAAACTCACATCCACCAAGTCAGCTAAAAAAACAAAACTCACATCCACCAAGTCAGCTAAAAAAAAAAAACTCACATCCACCAAGTCAGCTAAAAAAAACAAAACTCAAATCCACCAAGTCAGCTAAACAAAACAAAACTCACATCCACCAAGTCAGCTAAAAAACAAAACTCACATCCACCAAGTCAGCTAAACAAAACAAAACTCAAATCCACCAAGTCAGCTAAAAAACAAAACTCACATCCACCAAGTCAGCTAAAAAAAAAAAACTCACATCCACCAAGTCAGCTAAAAAAAACAAAACTCAAATCCACCAAGTCAGCTAAACAAAACAAAACTCACATCCACCAAGTCAGCTAAAAAAAAAATCTCCACTAACAAGTCCGCTAAAAACTCTCCTCCACCGACGAACCCTGCTGGAAACTCATCCCCACTGCCATCATTCACACCCATGAGCCTGATAGATTTACCAAAACCACAACAACGTACTCTGAAAAAATCATGTACAGAAATTGTACTGTTGGAAACACAAACATGTGTACATGTGGACAAATACAACAGCGGATATAATATGTCCCATATAACACTTAAGCTCTGAGAGATGTTACATTTACACCACGATGATAAATTTGCAGTTGTACACTTTAGCGAACGCAACATGAAGAAGAGAGCGAAAAAGATGATGAAGAAAAATGGGGAGAGGATATGTAGAATCAGATGAAGATGGAATGAAGGGTGATAAGAAGGAGGAGAAGAAGATGCAGGAGGAGGAGGCAAAAGAAGAGGCGAAGCAGCAGAGAATGTTTCAGCTTTGTTTGATTGTCTTTGTTATCATTCTCAATGGAGCCGCGGTAGCTCAGTGGTTAGTGAACTGGACTACAAAGGACAAGGGGTAGGGTTCGATCCCAAATCGACGGCTTAAGGGTTCACCCAGCCGTAAATGGGTACCGGATTTTTTTTTCTGGGAAAATAAAGCAGCACGGGCGTAATACCGACCACATTACCCCAAAAATCATGTGCTGAAGGTCTGTAAAATATAGGGTCACTAACACCATATTCCCTATACGCCACTTGGCGTGACGGGGTACTTTACTTTTTTTTTTACTATCATTCTCAATAAAATAGGCGCACTCGAAGTTATCTCTCTTGATTACACAGAAATCTAAACCAATACACAAAGCAAAACAGTCTAACAACACAACATCCTATTGTTGTAGCAATACAACCTCCTAACAACGCAACTTACCAGGTAGCAATACAACCTCCTAACAACGCAACTTCCCAACAACAATACAGCATCCGATCAACACAAGCTTCAAACATCACAATCTAGAAACAACACAATCTAGAAACAACACAATCTAGAAACAACACAATCTAGAAACAACACAATCTAGAAACAACAATACAATCTCCCAACCATAGAATCTCACAACAACAAAAATATCGTAACAATACATCACAACAACAAAAATATCGTAACAATACATCACAACAACAAAAATATCGTAACAAAATATCGCAACAACAATACAATCTTCAAGCAAAACAATGAAACAACATAACTTTCTCAAAAACACAACCTCCCAGGAAAAGAATCTGTCAACAACACAAACTGACAACAAAACAAACTCACAATAAACTCAACCTTTCAACATCACAACCTCCCGACAACATAACTTTCCAACAAAACAACCTCCCAACAATACAATCATCCAATAACAAAACAACCTCCGAACAATACAACCTTCCAGCAACACAATCTCTCAGTAACACAATATCCCAACAAACAACGCAACTCCCCAACAACTACACAATCTCCTAAAAACACAATCTCCTTCCAACAACATAATATCTCTGTAACTCAGGTTTCCAATGATCAACAACAGATTGCAACTACACAACTCCCCAACATCACAATCTCCCAGCAACATAATATCTCTGTAACTCAGGTTTGCAATGATCAACAACAGATTGCAACTACACAACTCCCCAACATCACAATCTCCCAGCAACATAATATCTCTGTAACTCAGGTTTGCAATGATCAACAACAGATTGCAACTACACAACTCCCCAACATCACAATCTCCCAGCAACATAATATCTCTGTAACTCAGGTTTGCAATGATCAACAACAGATTGCAACTACACAACTCCCCAACATCACAATCTCCCAGCAACATAATATCTCTGTAACTCAGGTTTGCAATGATCAACAACAGATTGCAACTACACAACTCCCCAACATCACAATCTCCCAGCAACATAACCTCTTAACGAAACTATCTCACAATAATGCAATTTCTCAACAATACAACTTCCCATTAGCAAAACAACCTCAAAACAACACAACCTTCAAACAAAATAACTTCTAAAGAACACATTCAAACAACAACAATACAACCTGCCAACAACACAACGCCCCAATAACACAACATTAAAAAAACAATACAACATTCCAACAACAGAATCTCCCAACAACAATACAACATTCCAATAACAGAATCTCCCACAACACAATCTCCCAACAACACAATATCCCAACAACAATACAACAATACAACATTCCAATAACAGAATCTCCCAACAACAATACAACCTTTCAAAAACAGAATCTCCCAACAACACAATCTCCCAACAACAATACTACATTCCAGCAACAGAATTTCCCAACAATAATACAACCTACCAACAACAGAATCTCACAACAACAATACAACATTCCAGCAACAGAATTTGCCAACAATAATACAACCTACCAACAACAGAATCTCACAACAACAATACAACATTCCAACAACACAATCTCCCAACAACAAAATCTCCCAACAATAATACAACCTACCAACAACACAATTTCTTAACAGCAGAATTTCCCAACAACAATAAAATATTCCAACAACAGAATCTCCCAACAACAATATAACCTACCAGCTACACAATCTCCCACCAACACAACCGTCCAATACCATAATTTCTCTGTAACCCTAGGTTCAAAATATCAGGTACAGAAAATCCCAATAATACAACCTATCACAAATCAATTTCCCCACTACACAACCTCCCAACAACACAACCTCCCAACAACACAGCCTTACAACAACAAAACCTCACAAATACACCACCTCCCAACAACACCACCTCCCAACAGCATAAACTCCCAACAACACAATCTCCCAAACAGCACAACCTCCACAAAACACAATCTCCAAACAACACAGTCTACCAACAACACCACCTCACAACAACACAACATCCCCCAAAAAATCTCCCAACAACAACACAGCCTCCAAAAAACACAACCTCCCAACAACACAACCTCCAAACAACACAACCTCCCAACAACAACACATCCCAACAAAACAACATCCAAATAGCACAACTTTCCAACAACATCACCTGCCAACAACAACACATCCCAACAATACAACCTCCCAGCAACACAACCTCCCAACAGCACCACCTCAAAACAATACAACCTTCCAACAACAACGCAACCTGCCAACAAACACAACCTCCCTACAACAATACCTCCCAAAACACCTCCCAACAAACACCACCTCCCAACAACATCACCTCCCAACAACAACACCTCACAACAACACCTCACAACAACAACACCTCACAACAACAACACCTCACAACAACAACACCACCTCCCAACAAACACCACCTCCCAACAACGACACCTCACAACAACAACACCTCCCAACAACAACACCACCTCACAACAAACACCACCTCCCAACAACAACACGTCCCAACAACACCTCCCAACAAACATCACCTCTCAACAAACACCACCTCCCAACACCAACACCTCCCAAAAAACATCACCTCCCAACAACAACACCTCACAACAACACCTCACAACAACATCACCTCACAACAACAACACATCACAACAACAAAACCTCACAACAGCACAACCTTCCAACAACACCACCTCCCAACAACAACACCTCACATCAACACAACCTCCCAACAACACCACCCCATAACAACAACACCTCACAACAACAACACCTCACAACAACACAACCTCCCAACAACACCACCCCATAACAACAACACCTCACAACAACAACACCTCACAACAACACAACCTCCCAACAACACCACCTCCCAACAACACCACCCCATAACAACAACACCTCACAACAACACAACCTCCCAACAACACCACCCCATAACAACAACACCTCACAACAACACAACCTCCCAACAACAACATCTCCCAACAACACTACCTTCCAATAACTCTCAGAAGACATTAATGTGCGACAAGGACACTACCTCCCGATAACTCTCAGAAGACATTAATGAGCGATAAGGATACTACCTCCCAATAACTCTCAGAAGACATTAATGTGTGACAAGGACACTACCTCCCAATAACTCTCAGAAGACATTAATGAGCGGCAAGGACACTACCTCCCAATAACTCTCAGAAGACATTAATGTGCGACAAGGATACTACCTCCCAATAACTCTCAGATGACATTAATGTGTGACAAGGACACTACCTCCCAATAACTCTCAGAAGACATTAATGTGCGACAAGGACACTACCTCCCAATAACTCTCAGAAGACATTAATGTGCGACAAGGACACTACCTCCCATAACTCTCAGAAGACATTAATGTGCGACAAGGACACTACCTCCCAATAACTCTCAGAAGACATTAATGTGCGACAAGGACACTACCTCCCGATAACTCTCAGAAGACATTAATGAGCGATAAGGATACTACCTCCCAATAACTCTCAGAAGACATTAATGTGTGACAAGGACACTACCTCCCAATAACTCTCAGAAGACATTAATGAGCGGCAAGGACACTACCTCCCAATAACTCTCAGAAGACATTAATGTGCGACAAGGATACTACCTCCCAATAACTCTCAGATGACATTAATGTGTGACAAGGACACTACCTTCCAATAACTCTCAGATGACATTAATGTGTGACAAGGACACTACCTTCCAATAACTCTCAGAAGACAGTAATGTGTGACAAGGACACTACCTTCCAATAACTCTCAGATGACATTAATGTGTGACAAGGACACTACCTTCCAATAACTCTCAGATGACATTAATGTGTGACAAGGACACTACCTTCCAATAACTCTCAGGTGACATTAATATGTGACATGGACACAGCCTCCCAATAACTTCCAGAAGACATTAATGTGCGACAAGAACGCTACAAACCCCCCCCCCCCCCACTCTCAGAAGACATTAATGTGTGACAAGGACACAACAAGACGATAAGATCTCCTGAAGCATTCTCCTCCACCGCTCACCCACTCCCACTCCCATTCCCACAACCACCCGCGCCAACATGACCCAGGTCACAGCAGTCGTCAGCTTCTGTTTCTACAGTCGCGTGCGACATGCATGACAACGATTGGTTGACTAAAATGCAAATGAGCTAAGCGCGTGCCGTGCTGATCGTTTGATGAATTAGGAGGCCTAGGCTGGGACAGAGGGTCTGAGTGAGGAGCGGCTGCTGTTGTCAACTGTGAGTTCGAGTTATTGACGAGATAAGGTGAGGGACAGAGATATAGAGTAAGAAAGAATGAAATAATAAATGAAAGAGAATGGAAAGAAAGAAAGAAAGAAAGAAAGAAAGAAAGAAAGAAAAAAAAAAGAAAGGAAGAAAGAAAGAAAGAAAGAAAGAAAGAAAGAAAGAAAGAACGAAAGAAAGAAAGAAAGAACGATGAATGAAAGAAAGAAGGAAAAAGAAATTGATAAAAAATAAAAAGTAGGAGAAGGAAAGAAACAAAGAAAGAAAGAAGGAAGGAAAGAAAGAAAGTAAGCATAGAAAGAAAGGAAGGAAGAAAGAAAGGAAGAAAAGAAATATGAATAAAAGAAAGAAGGAAAGAAAGAAATGAATAAAAAATAAAAGGTCAAAGAGACAGACGAGAAGGAGAAGTACTATCTTGGTCAGCTTTGATTCGCTGATCTATGACTCGCTGCCAGTTTTTTTTTTTTTAGAAAACACACACAACCAAAGTAAGCCGTGGTGATATGTCGGGTCGAAATGTGGAGGCATCACACCTTGCTAAGACGACAAGCGTAGAATTCCAGCGTCTATTTACGCTCTGTTAAAAGCGAACAATGAAAATACGTAGCAACAGGGAAAAAACAAAAACACCACAAACAATAACAACAAATAAGATCTATAAATTATATTAATAATAACTATAGCAACTAGAAAAATAACAACTGCAATAATAAAAACTATAACAAGAACAACTGTAACATCAAGGATAGCAAATACAGTATGCAGGATAGCGGCTACAAGATTAGCAACTATAACAAGATCTGTAACATCATGGACAGCAAATACAGTTATCAGGATAGCAGCTACAAGATTAGCAGCTATAACAAGATCTGTAACGTCATGGACAGCAAATACAGTATGCAGGATAGCAGCTACAAGATTAGCAACTATAACAAGATCTGTAACATCATGGACAGCAAATACAGTATGCAGGATAGTGGTTATAAGATTAGCAACTATAACAAGAACAACTGTAACGTCATGGACAGCAAATACAGTAAAACAAACTATAACAATTACCTCAAAAACAACTACAAGAATTATAACAACATCAACTCAACAGCTATAACAACAACATCAACTATAACAGAAATAACATGACAGCTACAACAACTATAACAAAAGCAGATGCAATAACTATTACAATAACAACTACAAAAAATTATAACAAAAACAACTACGGGGGATTGGTTGGTCTCGAGTCCGCCGTCTTGCCTCGAGACCGAGAGGTTGTGGGTTCAAATCCCGGTTAGGTGGGATTTTTGTTTATGATCACTCTCTGCGGCAACCACCCCTGGTCTCAGCAGCAAGGCCCGGTTTGAAACATCAATTACTCATCGACGGAAAAAAATACGAGTAAATCGGAGTTATCTGCCTGTGCGGCGAGGGACCCCTGTGCACACAGCTGCCTGGGGAAAATGGATTAACACGCAAAATTCAGTTCCTAGTCTCTATGGACTTCGTCAGAGGTAAAAGCTGGCGAACGAAAATACAAAACAACAACAACAGCTATAACAACATAGATTTCAACTATAAAAATAACAACTACAGCAATTAGGACAATAACGATTACAATACAACAACTCAACAACAAGAAGATCTACTCAACATCTGTAAAAAACAACTACAACAGTAACACTTAAAACAATAACAACTGTAACAATAGCAGCTACGACAATCAAAACAATAACAGTAACATAACTATACCAATTAATGCTATAACAATAGGAGGTACAACAACTGTAACAATAGTAGGTACAACAACAGTAACAATAACTGCTCCAGCAACTACAACAATAACAACTATACCAATAGTAGGTAACAGAACTGTAACAATGGCAACTATAACAATAACAACTATACCAATAGCAGGTACAACAACAGTAACAGTAACTGCTCCAGCAACTACAACAATAACAACTATACCAATAATAGGTACCAGAACTGTAACAATGGCAACTATAACAATAACAACTATACCAATAGTAGGTACAACAACAGTAACAGTAACTGCTCCAGCAACTACAACAATAACAACTATACCAATAGTAGGTAACAGAACTGTAACAATGGCAACTATAACAATAACAACTATACCAATAGTAGGTACAACAACAGTAACAATAACTGCTCCAGCAACTACAACAATAACAACTATACCAATAGTAGGTACCAGAACTGTAACAATAGCAACTACAACAATAACAACTATACCAATAGTAGGTACCAGAACTGTAACAATAGCAACTATAACAATAACAACTATACCAATAGCAGGTACAACAACAGTAACAATAGCAACTACAACAATAACAACTATACCAATAGTAGGTACCAGAACTGTAACAATAGCAACTACAACAATAACAACTATACCAATAGCAGGTACAACAACAGTAACAATAGCAACTACAACAATAACAACTATACCAATAGTAGGTACCAGAACTGTAACAATGGCAACTACAACAACTGCAACAACAAAACCTCAACATCTATAACAATAGAAGCTACATATCAGCAATAGCGACTATAACAATTATTAAAATAGCAACTACATGACTAACAACAATAGCAGCTCAACTACGAACAACAGCAATGACTACAACAACTATCAACAATAGCAACTGCGACAACTATCAACGATAACGACTACAACAATAGCAGATCGACAATTAACAATAATAGCAACTCAACTATTAGCAAGATGAGAATAGGAAATCAACGACTAACAATAATGGCAATCCAACTATTAATATCAAGAGGAACAAACCCAATAACTAACAACAATAGCAACTCAACAACTAACAACAATAGCAACTCAACAACTAACAACAATAGCAACTCAACTACTTACTACCAACAATAACAATAGCGTCTACAACAACTATCAACATTATCAACATTCTACTCAACAAGTATTGAAAAAGGCAATGCAACTACTAACAACAACAAAAGCGATTACAACCGCTACAACAATAGCAACTCAACATCTAAGAACAACAGTGGCGACTACAACAACAACAATAACAATAGCAACTCAACGACTAACAACAAAAGAAAGTCAAATACTTACTAACAACAACAAATAGCAATTACAACAAATATCAACTCATTGAATATAAAAAAATAGCAACTCAACAACAAACAAGAACAACAACAGCAACTACAACTGCTACAACAATAGCAACTCAACATCGAAGAACAACAGTGGCGACTACAACAACAACAATAACAATAACAATAGCAACTCAACAACAAACAAGAACAACAACAGCAACTACAACTGCTACAACAACAGCAACTACAATTTTTAAAAATGTAACAACTGAAACAATAACAACTTAAACATGGCATATCAAAAAATAACAACAACAACAACAACAGAGCATAAAGAACAGTAATAACAACACGAACAACAGCAGCGAGAACAACTACAACAAAAACAATAACATTTCCACAATGTCCGGCTCAGGGCTAATAAGTGACCCCACTGACTCCAGCGTCATTAAGTCAGTCATTCAACCGACTACCCGGGGTCGCTCAAGCGAATCGACTCAAAGGTCGAGGACACCTCACCGCGGGACTGATTCATTGGCGTGACGAGCTGACTCGCATGAACTCAGCTCCAGCTTTTCCGATTGGTAACTTGGAACGGAGAGAGCAGTGTTGTTGTTGGATATTGGAAATGTTGAAGGATTTGTCTGGACATCGTTTGGCATTTAGAATGTTGGACAAGGATTAAAATGTTGGACGTGATTCAGAATGTTGTGGCGGGGCGTGGTTTAGAATGTTTGGACAAAGTTTGGAATGTTGAGATGAGGATCAGAATGTTGGACGTGATTTATAATGTTGAGACGAGGATTAGAAATTTGGGATGAGTTTTAGAATGTTGGATGCGATTTACAATTTATGAAAAAAATGAAGGCAACGGGGATTTAGAATATTGGACGATGTTTAGAAAAGAAAGTTGTGGCAGGTTTTAGAATGTTGAACGAGATTTAGAATAGTTGAATAAGTTCAAAAAATGCTTTACGAGCTTTAGAATATTGGACGAGGTTTAAAAGGTTCAAACAATAATTAGAAAGCTGGAGAAAGGTTTAGAATGTTGGATTAGGTTTGTAATGTTGGAACAGGGTTTAGAATGATTTGCGACATTTAGAATGTTGGACGAGGTTAAAATGTTGGACGAGGTTAAAATGTTGGACGAGGTTAAAATGTTGGACGATGTGAAAATGTTGGACGAAGTTAAAATGTTGGACGATGTGAAAATGTTGGACGGGGTTAAAATGTTGGATGAGGCTAAAATGTTGGACGAAGTTAAAATGTTGGACGGAGTTAAAATGTTGGACGAAGTTAAAATGTTGGACGAGGTTAAAATGTTGGACGGAGTTAAAATGTTGGACGAGGTTAACTTGTTGGACGAGGTTAAAATGTTGGACGAAGTTAAAATGTTGGACGAGGTTAAAATGTTGGACGATGTTGAAATGTTGGACGGGGTTAAAATGTTGGACGAAGTTAAAAAATGTTGGACGAGGTTAAAATGTTGGACGAGGTTAAAATGTTGGACAAGGTTAAAATGTTGGACGAGGTTAAAATGTTGGACGAGGTTAAAATGTTGGACAAGGTTAAAATGTTGGACGAGGTTAAAATGTTGGACGGAGTTAAAATGTTGGACGAGGTTAAAATGTTGGAGGGAGTTAAAATGTTGGACGAGGTTAAAATGTTGGACGATGTTGAAATGTTGGACGATGTTGAAATGTTGGACGATGTTGAAATGTTGGACGAAGTTAAAATGTTGGACGAAGTTAAAATGTTGGACGAGGTTAAAATGTTGGACGGGGTTAAAATGTTGGATGAAGTTAAAATGTTGGACGGAGTTAAAATGTTGGACGAGGTTAAAATGTTGGATGAAGTTAAAATGTTGGACGAGGTTAAAATGTTGGACGGAGTTAAAATGTTGGACGAGGTTAAAATGTTGGACGGAGTTAAAATGTTGTACGAGGTTAAAATGTTGGATGAAGTTAAAATGTTGGACGAGGTTAAAATGTTGAACGGAGTTAAAATGTTGGACGAGGTTAAAATGTTGGATGAAGTTAAAATGTTGGACGAGGTTAAAATGTTGGACGGAGTTAAAATGTTGGACGAAGTTAAAATGTTGGACGAGGTTAAAATGTTGGACGGAGTTAAAATGTTGGACGAAGTTAAAATGTTGGATGAAGTTAAAATGTTGGACGAGGTTAAAATGTTGGACGAAGTTACTTTCTTTCTTTCTTTCGTTCTTTCTGATCTATCTATCTATCTATCTATCTATCTATCTATCTATCTATCTATCTATCTATCTATCTATCTATCTATCTATCTATCTATCTATCTATCTATCTATCTATCTATCTATATATATATATATATATATATATATCCGTCTTTCTGTCTGTCGGCAGGTCACTTCTGTCTGTCTGTCTCTTTCCTTTTTTTATTTCTTTTATGTTTTCTTTCTGTCTCTATCTTTCTTTTTTTCTGTCGTTTGTTCTTTCTTTCTTTTTTTCGTTCCTTTCTTCTTTCTTTCCTTTTTCTTCCTTGACTATAAATGAAGGCGTTATAAAATCTTTGCCATCTGTAGTTGGTTGATCCTGACGGCAGCTGCGATTAGCGACAGACCGATACAAGGTCGATTGGATTATGAAAATAACTCAAAACAACAGAAATGGGATCCAGTGGTCACTGACCAAACAACTTGATGATTTAGACTTTGCTGATGACATAGCTCTCCTATCACACAGCCATCAACAGATGCAGGATAAAATGAGCATACTCGATGAGAGATCACAACAGCTAGGACTGAAGATTAATAGAGATAAGACCAACATTATGAGAATTAATACAGTTGGTATTAACCAAATAAAACTAGGAGAAATACCTCTACTAGACGTACAATCTTACATATATCTGGGCAGTAATATAGATAAAGAGGGAGGAACAGAAAATGATACCAAAATAAGGATATCAAAAGCAAGAGGAGCTTTCATTGCACTGGGAAACATATGGAAATCCAAAGAAATTAGGTTAAATACAAAAATAAATTTTTTAATTCCAATGTTAAATCGGTCATATTATATGGCTGTGAAACATGGAGAACAGCAAAAATGACAATCATGATACAGACTTTAATTAATGGATGCTTACGCAGAATAAAAGGATGGAAATGGCAGGACAAAATCAATAACATAGAATAATGGAAATGTACCAGTCAAACACCAGTGGATAAAGAGATACAGCGAAGATGGCGCTGGATAGGACACACACTACGGAAGCCAACTGAGAGTATTACACAACAGGCCCTTTTTTGGAATCCCCGGTGGAAAAGACAAAACGGAAGACCAAGGAATTCTTGGAGAAGACAGATAGAAGCAGAGATGAAGATGATGGGGAAGACATGGAATGATCTTAAAAGAATGACAAGAAACAGAACGACTTTGAAAGCGTTTGATGAAGACCTATGCTCCACTGGGAGCTGAAAGGTAGAAGAAGAAAGAAAAGTAGATTCACGTGGTGCTTGTAGGAAGTCATCGGCAGGAAGACGGTCCCGACTTCTTGGTAATTGGAGAAGCCTTCAAGATACCAGAGCTTTCTTCACGTGAGAACCCCCTATCGTCTATAACTATCTATACGTCACATATTACCATTAACTTCAAGATGGCGTCCGTGTGTGGACAGTGTTTTCCGTTAAAGCGTGTGTTGTTTCGAAATACGCCGGTTACACGCGGTGTTATTCTTGGATTTAATGTTCTGCTCATGCAATTACCCCAAAAATCATGTGCTGAAGGTCTGTAAAATATACGGTCACTAACACCATATTTCCCTATACGCCACTTGGCGTGACGGGGGTACTTTACTGTTTTTTTCATGCCTGTTGTGGTTGTTTAACTTCGGATAGGCTGGTGGATGGTGGAGATTCTCGTTGTTAAGTGGGTATTTATCTTCTTTTCATTCGAGTTAGACCTATCGATGATAGGTCATTGTTTTTCACTGTCGCGCCATGCAGACAGAAATGTCCATTCCAAATTGTACAAAGTCTACAACGGTGGATGGGGCGGAAGAGTCAACAATGACCAATAATGGTCCAGAAAGCGAAAACAGCAAAGTGTGTGGTACACAAGAGGCATGTTCAGGACACGAAAGACGAATGTGGCTGACCACCATGAAAGAGAGTGAAGCCTCATTACGTACTTTTCCAGAGAAAGCCATGGAAAGGAATTCGAACTTATGTCGGAGGAAAGATCTTAAAATAAGTACATGGAATGTTAGGACTCTATATCAAGAAGGGAAATTAGAAAATCTTATTCAAGAAGCAGAATGAATAAACATATACATTTTAGGCATATCAGAGACAAGATGGAAAGAATGCGGGTACATAGGGGACGAAAAAATATACATTTATATACTCAGGAAACACAACAGAACATAAAGAGGGGTAGGAATACTGATAAAAAGAAAGCTACTAAAATATAGAAGTACCTACTAGACATACAGTGATAGGATTATACTACTGATGATGAAAGCAAAACCATTCGAAATAGCAATAATACAGACATACGCACCTACTTAAGACTATACAGATGAATAAATAGACGTATACTATGAAGATCTAAATAAAGTTATGAAGCAAGTGAAATCTTCAGACATCTTGATTGTAATGTGTGACATGAACGCTAAAGTAGCAAAAGGTAGCTATAAAACCATTATAGAAAATCATGGTTCAGAAAAAAACGACAGAGGAGAAAGATTAATACAATTCTGCGAAGAAAACAGGCTGATAATATGTAACACCTACTTTGAGCAAGAGAAAAGAAAACTATACACATGGAAAAGCCCTGGAGATAAGAAGAGGAATCAAATAGATTACATAATGGTAAAAGAAAGGTTCCGTAACAGCGTAAAGAAAGCCAAAACCTATCCAGGAGCAGATATTAACTCAGATCACAATCCTGTAATGATTAAAATGAAAATCAAACTAAAGAGAAACAAGCAAAAGTCTAATTCATCAACAATACCACTAGATATAACAGCTTTAAATCAAAAAGATATTAAAGATACCTATACAATACAAGTAAAGAACACATACCAGAAGCTGCTAGAAGAAGGAATTGAACAATACAGAAGAGAAAATCCTGATGAAAAAGTAACAACCAAATGGCAATGCATAAAGAAAAGCATACAAGAAAACTGCAACACCTTATCCAAAAAAGAAAAGAACAAAAAACAAAAATGAATAACTAACACCATCTTAGAAAAAATGGAAGAAAGAAGACAAGTGAAGAACACTGCCCAATACAATAAAATAGATAATGAGATACGCAAAATGTGCAAAAAGGCAAAAGAAGACTGGCTCAGCCAAAAATGTATAGAAATAGAAACTATGGAAAACAAACAAGACTTAAGAGGAATGCACACAGAAGTAAAGAGAGTGGCTAATAAAAATTTAAAAAGCCACAGAAAGTGGATGCATTGCAGACAAAAAAGGAAAAATGCTAACAGACAATAAAGATATTATAGATAGATGGCAGGAATATATAACAGAACTATTTCATGATCAAAGGGACAAGAAACCAGTTATAAAATGTACATCAGGCTATAAATTATTAAAATCTGAGGTGGAAAAAGCTATAAAAACAATGAAAAAGGGAAAAGCAGCACGACCTAACAGCATTCAGATAGAGATGATACAGGCACTAGAAGATTTTGGCATTGAAGTGATTACATAGATATGCAACGGCATATACCATACAGGATACATACCAAATGAACTAAAAACATCAAATTTAATTGCATTGCCTAAAACGAATGGTGCAGTTGAATGCAGTGACTTTAGAACAATAAGCCTAATGAGCCATGTTACAAAAATCTTGCTAAAAGTTATACAAGGAAGGATTCAGAATAAAATCAATACTAAATAAGATGAGCAGCAATTTTGGAATTTTGATTTTTTTGTTTTTTTGTTGTTGATATTTTGAATAAGGAGGTTGGTTGATGGCTTGACAAGCTGTCATTGTAAAAAGTATTGTTATGGAAACAGAGGCAGTGATCTCTGCAATATGTGCCATTTTGGCACGCAAGGTTTCTGTTTTTGAGATTGTGGTTCTGCCCTATGTGCCGTCTTCGACTCGAAAGGACAATAGATAGATAGATAGATAAAATTTGGATTTAGGAAAAATAGTGGGATAAAAGAAGTCATATTCTGCATGAGAACATTAATCGAAAAGTACACGGAAGTAAACAAACCAATATATGCCTGCTTTATAGACTACACCAAAGCTTTTGATAGAATATACCACAAACAACTTATAGAATGCCTAAAAGAGATACATCTAGATTCTTTGACATACTATAACCGGTGATGGAAAATGTACAACTGAAATAACCAAAAGAATAGGAATGGCAAAAAGTAATTTTAATGTCATGAAGAACATACTAACATCAAAACAAATAACACCAGGGCTAAAACTAAAAATAGCAGAATGTTACATCTTCTCAATATTCCTATATGGTGCAGAAACATGGACATTAGACAAGAAAATAGAACAGAGAATTGAAGCCTTTGAAATGTGAATATATAGAAGAATAGGTAGAATTGGATAGAAGGAAAAGAAAACAAACGATGAAGTCTTAAAACAAATAAAATTGAAAAGCGAACTACTAAACACAATTCAAACAAGACAAATGCGATTTTTGGGCCATGTTAACAGACACAACAGCCTACTAAAAGTAATCCTGGAGGGGAAAATACAAGGTAAAAGAGGCAGAGGCAGACTAAGACTAACATGGACGAGTAACATCAAAAGATGGACAAGTCAGCCTATGACAACCTGCACCATCAAAGTAAGAGACAGAGCAGAATGGCGCTCCATGGTAGACAACCTTCGTTGCGGAGATGGCAATCGTTGATGATGATGATGATGATTACCACTGCTGGTGTGTCGGGGGGCTAGCGACAGGACCAGAGGGATAAAAGCCGCCTGGTCAAAGCAGTCGCCACGACGTGTGAGACTCAGGATTTTTATTTCACCCACCATAGAAAAAATCCTTTCTGTATACCACTGGCTTCGAACACCGTACGTCGGCGTTTCATGCAGTGGATTTCTCCGCACGGCCATGGACTCCTCCCCACATATTCCATCTATTTATACAAAAAACAAAAAAAAACAATGGGGAATGGTTGGTCTCGAAGCAAGACGCCGGTCTCGACACAGAGAGGTTGTGAGTTCAAATCACAATCTGCACCAGTTGGGATTTTTTTATTTGTGATTTCTCTCTGCGACAACCATCCCTGTTCTGAGAAGAGAGGTCTGGCTTGAAATGTCAATCACTCATCGACGCAAAAAAAAAATATGAGCACCTCCGAAGACGGAGTTATCTGCCTGTGCGGCGAGGGACCCTGCACAAACGACTGCCAGGAAAAAATGGATTCGCACGCACAATTCAGTTCTTAATCGCTAATCGCTTCGCCAAAGATTAAAGCTGGTGAACGCACCAACAAAAAAAAAAAAAAAATCAAACTGAAGTCGGATGTGTCGGATCGAAATTTGTTATTTTGGCGGCGTAAACTACAATAGAACGCATCTACGCCAATTTAACGTCCTTTAAATAGATGAACGACGGAGAGTAGTCAATGGAGCATACAATTACAATCAACGATGTGAGAACCCCTCACCTGCAACAGGGCCCTAAATTCACGTTTCTGAGAAACCTTCATAAATGATGGAACGATACGACTAACATAGAGCCGTGCAGGGCTCAAGTAGCCTCTTTACAGGCAAGCTGAAGTGAATAACTACTCACTCGTGATCGCCAGCGGAACCGCACATTAGATTTCCTTCCATCGAGGACCAGCCGAGCGTGAGCAACGCATTGATGAGAGATCGCATTGGGATGAGTCACTCGGATACGTGTTCCTGGAGAGGATGTCACGCTGACTTTATGGCTGTTAGTAGGATGTGAAATATCAAGTCGGTTTTTAGATTGCGATATAATGCGGGCAGTTACGCCCAGCGTAAGAGCGTTGCTAAAGTGTGGGACTTCACGGCCGTTGTACAGTGCGGTGTAGTTCTTACGTCACACAGTATGACAAAATAAAATATATGCCGCCATGGTGACTGTAAGTACGCTACACACTTTCTTTCTTGTTCTCGAACTCATCCAATGACTGCTAATGGAATGGATAGCCCTCTTCGTCATCCGTCCTTAAAAAGACATTAACTAGGCGTTGATGAGTTGTGTTTGAACTGCGCCGTTCTGCCCAATGCATCCGACTTCAACACGGAATATTTTAGTGCTGGGCTAGGTTTACTCTTTGATCCCAACTCGTTTGGCGTGATCTATCTATCTATCTATCTATCTATCTATCTATCTATCTATCTATCTATCTATCTATCTATCTATCTATCTATCTATCTATCTATCTATCTATCTATCTATCTATCTATCTATCTATCTATCTATCTATCTATCTATCTATCTGTCTATCTTTTTGTGACGGAATACAGAAGCACTGCTGTGAGGTAGAGCAGGGTCTTGAGCAGTTCTATAGTTCGCCGATCTAGACACAAGCAGTCAACTTTGACTTGCAGGTTCCAGTTAATATTTTTTGTCAGTCATCTTGCTACAGGCGATATGAATTGTGACTATTAACGTGGACTGACTAAAGTGTGAACTGTCACGTCGTTTGTAGAACTTCATAACATGTGAACTGTCACGTCGACTGTAGGACTTCATAACATGTGAACTGTCACGTCGACTGCAGGACTTCATTACATGTCAACTGTCACATCGACTGCAGGACTTCATAACATGTGAACTGTCACATCGACTGCAGGACTTCATAACATGTGAACTGTCACGTCGACTATGGGACTGTCGTTAAATATGAACGGTCACGTCGACTGTGGAACCATCACAAGATATGAGCTGTCATGTCACTGCACTGTGGGACTGTCATAAGATGTGAGCTGTCACGTCGACTATGGGACTGTCGTGAGATGTGAACTGTCACGTCGACAAGAGAACGGTCATTGTATGTGAACTGTAACTTCGACTGTCATAAGTTGTGAACTGTCACTTAAATCTCAATACTGTCACAGGTGGGAACTAACAAGCTGAGAAAAACAACTGTCAAGCCGGGTCAACAACCAGCACATACAACTGGCTTAAACAACTGTCATGCCGGGTCACCAACCTTAACAACTGGCTTAAACAACTGTCATGCCGGGTCAACAACCAGCACATACAACTGGCTTAAACAACTGTCCTGTAAACTGAACGACTATCGCATACATTTAACGACAAACACGGACAGACCTCTAACTAAACCTGAACGCCTATGGACTTAAATATAGCGCTCGGGAAAGGTATTCAGATAGCAAATGTAAAAGCGTGTGAAATTATCACAGCTCTAAATACAAGACCTCGACTTCTGGAGGTAATGTTGCGAACCAGTTCCTCGTTTGCTTTCCGGAATTAACTTCTGTCTTTTTTTTTTCAAGACCCATCAATCCGCAACTAAGACCCATCAATCCGCAACTAAGACCCATCAATCCGCAACTGTGCTGGAATATCAGTTTTACCGGAATTGTTGCCAAGACACCAATTGCGATATTGAGTCGAGAGCGGCCAGGGACCAACAGTTGAATGCACGCTTAAAGGCGCGTAAATAACAGAGCTGATCAAAACCCCGCTGCTCCTTCCAGTGCTGCCCATGGAAATAGACTGTTCAGACTGTCCAAGAGAGTCAGTGTCAAATAGAAAATGTTACCTGCTACTCAAAATACCGTGCTGATATCAGATGTGTTGGAGCGAAAGACGTAACTATAACAAAATGTATCTGTGTCCACTTAACGTCCAATTAACTCTTGATGCACATATGCACGTTCTTTCAGACGGGCTGTGATGAATGCGACATTCTGTTGGGAGATCTGACTAAAGAGAGAGATTCTTTCAGCTGAGCTGAGGAGACATGCAACGTTCTGTTGGGAGATCTGGCTAAAGAGAGAGATTCTTTCAGCTGAGCTGTGGAGACATGCTATGTTCTGTTGGGAGATCTGGCTAAAGACAGAGCTCCATGTTTCTTTCAGTCGAGCTGTGGTGAATGCAATGTTCTGCAAAGGACACGTGACTTGATAAAGAAATACAACAGCAGCAGAGACCAAAAGAAGAGCATAAGACCGCAAATTATATCTTCCCTCGTCGCTGAAAGGCAAATGATGAAAGAAAGAAAAGGTAAAGGTAAAGTTAAAGTACGAGACTTGAACCGGCGTCTTAGCACGCGAGTTTACACCCAATCGTGCTCGGCCGCCTATCCAGAAATGTTCGGATATTTCTGTATAGTGTAGCCTCAAGCATCGAAACTCAGATGCGAAGCGACATTCCTCACCTTCCCAGGGTAATACCCTGGTACCAATTTCTGTCAACGGCTGGGTCGACCGTGGGGTAATTTTTTTTTTCCAAACACGAATACAATTCACACTGCTCCCAGCGGGAATCGAACACGGGTTGTCCGAACGTCGGTAGTCCAGTCGGATGGTATTCCCAACTAGGCTACCGAGGCCCCCAAAAAGAAAGAAGAAGAGGGTTAATGAGCAGATCTCGACTACTATTTCTCTTTGAGGGGGGAACAGACAAACAATTATTAATTTTTTTTTCTCCCCGTTGTCCGCTTGCGTTACTTTCGTTCTTTGTTGAAGATCGCTTGTTGGCCGAAACGTCTGCATTTAGTTGTATTTTTTTTTTTAAAGCTGCCACCATTCCTTGTAGGGGTGTACGTCACACTCCAGCCTTTGCTCCTTGCTCTCATTGAGAAGACGATTAAGGCGAGTCACAGGGAATGCCCTAGGAATGTTTGATCTAGTTACGTAGCAACACGTCCGCCATGTTTCTCTTCAGTGATCAAATGTAGACGTAGAAAGTTCAGTCACAGACAACTATAGATTTACTTAGGCCTGTTGGCAGAGAATAAAAATCTGAAAATGCGATGAACTAGCATGACGTAATCAACTACACGCCGGCTGACTTGACTCTACATACAACCACCCTTTCTCACAAAATTGATGAGGTCACGCTGGTTGGTTGTTTTCGGGAAATTTCATCTCAGCCCGCAGGCCTCAGCAATCTATAGCTGGCTGTGAATCAGTGCCAGGGGGATCTCAGAAAGGGAGGGCTTTTTTGTTTTTTTGTTTTTGTTCGCCAGCTTTCACCTCTGGCTAAACGCCTAGAAACTAGAAACTGAACCTTGCATGTTAACCTTCACCTCTGGCTAAACGCCTAGAAACTAGAAACTGAACCTTGCATGTTAGCCTTCACCTCTGGCTAAACGCCTAGAGACTAGAAACTGAACCTTGCATGTTAGCCTTCACCTCTGGCTAAACGCCTAGAGACTAGAAACTGAACCTTGCATGTTAGCCTTCACCTCTGGCTAAACACCTAGAGACTAGAAACTGAACCTTGCATGTTAACCTTCACCTCTGGCTAAACGCCTAGAGACTAGAAACTGAACCTTGCATGTTAATCCGTTTTCCCCTGACAGCCCATGTTCGTCGCCGCAAAAGCAGATGACTCCGTCTTCGAAATGTGTAAAAAAAAAAAAAATCGACATTTTGTTCCGTCGACGAGTAATGGACGCTTCTATCTGTCGTCTTTTAGGGGGAGCAGAAAAGCCTGCGACCCGTGGTCGCAATAGCAGGGTCGGCGCACCATCAGCAGACCAAGACCTAGCAGTTCTATCTCCTCGTGGTCTCCCCTGGTAACAGTCTGCGTCAAACCAGACTGGCTAACAGAAGCTAGGATCGACGTGTTCCCTGTAGTGGTGGCTGTTACTGATATAGAAGACCCAGTATTGCAGTACCTCTGGGCTGGACTAGTAGTTTCACAGCATAGCCTGGGACAGACGAACTCCAACCTCTGCAGTAAGAGCCGGGAAAGTCAAGAAAGCCATTACGACCCGCCACATCAATGAGTCAAAGGACAACCTGCCCGCATCAACTCGTGGCAATCCGTCAACAATCTATCGTCTTTCGTTCGTCTGATGTTTTGTCTATATCTGCAATGTCGTTTCCTGTATAAATTTTACCGTCTTTTGTAAAACTTGCAGTGGCCTAACCTTTTGTCTGTAGTGTTGTATCTATGGGCCAATGGGTTGAGAGAATGGACTCAGGCTATTATATTCAGTAGTCTTGAAGTATGTTCATTGACGCTTCAAGCCTGGCTTCGCTGCTGAGACCAGGGGGTGGTTGTCGCTGAGTGAAATGACAAATAAAAATCCCAGCTGGTGTAGCCGAGATTGGAACTCACAACTTCTCGAGACCGGCATCTTGCCTGGAGACCCAACCCGTCGGTGAGGTGTGAAGTGACGTCGAGTGGCTGCCCGGTGAGAGGGGATCCCACGCCGACATGCCTGTTTACAATTCGCACCTCTCGAGGAAGTACCGGAGGCTGATTGGTTCAGTGAAACGGGATGGTGTCATGTGATCTTATTTCGGACGAGGAGAACAGAGGGAAGATCTCACTCGAAGGGTCGGGGTTAACATCAAAAGTCGACGGTTGATGAGTTAAGAGAAACGTGTGAAACGAAGATTTAGTTCTTACCCTGTGCTCGTCGGACAATTACTCGCGCTAGTTCTCCACGAGTTAGCGTTTAATGTTGGACTTTGGTGTACGAATGTACAGCGACTTGCAATCAACTAACGACTCAACTCATCTGCGCCCACTTAACGCCCACTTGGAAGAACATGAAAGACAACACACACACACACACACACACTGAGAAAGGAGACTGGTTGAATTACAGTTCTGGAAGAAACTCATAAACATTACGAGAAAACCGGACCCAAAGGCCGACCGCGAAAAAGATGGACTGAATGAATATATTATAAACATTAAGAAACTTATAACCGCAGCAGAGGCCAACAGAAGAGCAAAAGACCGGAAATTATATCTCCCCTCGACGCTGAAAGGCAAATGAGGAAGGAAAGACGAAGATGATGAAGAAAAAGAAAAAAAGAAACTCTTTAGAAAGTTGTAATCCGCTATATAAAGAGTCAGTGTGGTTTCTATAACAGCAGTGGGGTTGTTTTATTTTAGGGTATTCTCGCTTAGCCTTTTACTCTCCCGAGCATACCTGAAAGTCAGCAGCAGGTTGTTGTGTGTACCACATACAGTAGCAGCTAACATGGACAAGCCACGCATATTCGTTACTCAGACATGTGTACACATGGACAAGCCACTCATATTCGTTACTCAGACATATGTACACATGGACAAGCCACGCATATTCGTTACTCAGACATATGTACACATGGACAAGCCACGCATATTCGTTATTCAGACATATGTACACATGGACAAGCCATGCATATTCGTTACTCAGACATATGTACACATGGACCAGCGACAGAGACTGGTAAAACACACACCTATTGTACATGGTAATGCAATTATAAATGTACATCTAGTCAAACCACACAGACTGTAAACATAAGTGTGTGTACAGGTGGGTAATCCACAAAGATTGTAACATAGATGTGTGTACAGGTGGGCAAACCACACAGACTGGTAACATAAGTGTGTGTACATCTAGTCAAACAATACAGCCTGGTAACATAAGTGTGTGTACAAGTGGACAAGCCACACAGACTGGCAACATAAGCGTGTGTGCAAGTGGACAATCCACACAGACTGGTAACATAAGTGTGTGTACATCTAGTCAAACCATACAGACTGGTAACATAAGTGTGTGTACAAGTGGACAAGCCACGCGGACTGGTAACATAAGTGTGTGTACAAGTGGACAATCCACACAGACTGGTAACATAAGTGTGTGTACATCTAGTCAAACCATACAGACTGGTAACATAACTGTGTGTACAAGTGGACAAGCCACGCGGACTGGTAACATAAGTGTGTGTACAAGTGGACAATCCACACAGACTGGTAACATAAGTGTGTGTACAAGTGGGCAAGCCACACAGACTGGTAACATAAGTGTGTGTACAAGTGGGCAATCCACACAGACTGGTAACATAAGCGTGTGTACAAGTGGGCAATCCACACAGACTGGTAACATAAGCGTGTGTACAAGTGGGCAAGCCACACAGACTGGTAACATATGCGTGTGTACAAGTGGGCAAGCCACACAGACTGGTAACATAAGCGTGTGTACAAGTGGGCAAGCCACACAGACTGGTAACATAAGCGTGTGTACAAGTGGGCAAGCCACACAGACTGGTAACATAAGCGTGTGTACAAGTGGGCAAGCCACACAGACTGGTAACATAAGCGTGTGTACAAGTGGGCAAGCCACACAGACTGGTAACATAAGCGTGTGTACAAGTGGGCAAGCCACACGGACTGGTAACATAAGCGTGTGTACAAGTGGGCAAGCCACACAGACTGGTAACATAAGCGCGTGGGCAAGCCACACAGACTGGTCTAACACTGAACCTTCTAGATCGCGTCCATTGTCACGCATTGAGAGATACCCATTGCTAAAGGTTGAGTTATACTAAATACAAAACTCTTCGACTTTCTTACAAAGAACTGTTTAAAAGACAGTTAACAAAATTCGTGGATAAAGACAACTTTGCAGACATGGAAGAACTTGGACGAACGGAATACGCAGAAGGAAGCTTGCATTTCTCATTATATGTCACCTAAAGCAAGTAGCAGGTGTGGAGGAACAAGGTGATAACATTTTTTGTTAACCAGCAGTTGTTAGTTTACTACTTGCCTCGCGTGAGTTCCTCTGTGGGTTCTGGTCTGACATCGTTATCAACAAACCAGCATCATAGCGTCTTTCAGATTTTTTGGGTTTCACTGTAGCCCATTATTCGGCCCTCATTAAACCCATTGTCTACATTTTTTATCTGATCTGGTACAGATTTACTAAATTCCAAGTTGAAGATTTGCAACATTTTCGAGATACATCCCGCACAGGGCCTCAAGCCCGCTTTCTCAGCGTGCGCGTGCCACAAAGACTGGACCATGGCGTCACGCAGTTAGTAACCCCGCCCCCGTGCGTGCTGTAGCCCGCGCTTATAAAAGTTGTGGATACCACATGGCGGGTGATATGACGACAGGCAAGCTAAAGTATCAGATTAAAGTCGCTTTTTCCAGACCATTTTTCTGTGAACACCCTTTCCAAATGTGGGACAGATACTAGAGATGTGTTTTAAAACGGTGGACATTTGTCAAATTATAACTTTTTAATTCAATCTTAGTCTAGACCACCCAATGGCTAACCGAGTCTGTGTTGTGTGACCCACATGTTTGTGCTTTAGTCGCTGCAGTAACTTGAGATCTTGCCGGATTACGCTGTTAGTGTAGGCTCAAACTTATTCACCATGGATTATTTCAGTGACGCAGATCCGCTAATATCTTCTGCTATTTATTCTGGTGTCTTGGATTTCGATCCTTACTCACGAACAAGAATGATGCTAGAAGACTCTGGCAGTGACATTCCTATGAGCATGGATAGTCCTGACTCAATGGAGACGTACAATGAGTCAGAGATAGACCTTACGTTCCAGGATAGTAGCTCTGTTTCGTCAGTCGTTGAGGACGTGGTTGATTCCGTGACAGAAGCTCAACAGAAAGACGATGATGCAGACATCGAGGTTGACCGACGGTTGGTGATTGAAAGGTTCGCACCCTATGACTTATTCCCTGCAGACAACATCTGGACTTTAGAGGAGCGGATAGAAAAGCTGTTGCACATGAGTCCTTGCAAGAAGTACAGCAAGGAAGATCTGCTACACATTGATTCCGTGGAGAGCCCGGACAAGAAGGTAGACATGCTCATAGAGGTCGTGTCCAAAGTTCACGTCAATCACCGCTGGAACTACGTCCACCCGCACGAGCTGCACAGAGGCTACACCGTCGTGGCCAACTGCAAAAAGGAAAAGAAGAAAGATTCTGACGGACACTTGTGTCCCAAGCGACCAATGAACGCTTTCATGATTTGGTCCATGAAGTGTCGCGCCCTGATCGCTCAGATAACGCCACAGCTTCACAACGCCATCATCAGTACTAAACTTGGCGCCGCCTGGCGAAAGTTTAACGACGAGGAGAAGGCCATCTACGAGCGCGAGAAAGATGTCCTTGCCACTTTCCACAAGTTTGAGTTCCCGGACTACAAGTACAAACCCAAAAAGAAAGCCAAGAAAGCAGACGACAAGCTAGCGTCAGAGATAAAGCAGCAGAGGTGTTGTAAGAGAAAGAGATCTGACACTAGTCCAGCCAGCCCGCTCCAAGGCATCGTATCGCCGACGCCAGCCAGAATCTCGACCCGCTACTAAGGGAAAGACTGATCATGAAGATGCAGATAAAAATTGACCCACTTCTCAAAAAGGTATCGGCAAACGCATGACTGCCATTGACTTGTCTGATCTCAGCACGTACCAGCAGACTCAACTCAAATCATCCCACTCGTTGCCCATGGAACAGCAGCTGCCACACAGGACATCCTCATCCAACATCATCATTGACAACAAGCCTCCCTCCGTGTTGACACTCCGGAGAACTCACCAAACAAGATCAGCCCACCCGGCAGTCCAACAGACGACTCCCTGGGCTACGACAGTCCCCACGCCAGTGACAGGCGCTTCCAGTTTGATGATGAAGTCTCCCTACCAGACTCGCCTTACACTGGCGATAGCTTGGACCTTGACAAACCAGCCTTCCGTGTAAAGAGTGAGCCAGACCTGGAGCCAAGCATCAAAACAGAACCCAACATCAGGTGGAATCTTAAACTCCACATCAAAACCGAAACTCTTGAGTACTTCGGCCTGAATTCCGCACTGCCGACCATCAAAACTGAACCTCTTGAATACCCCGGCATGAACTCGACACACACATCCATCAAAACTGAACCTCTTGAATACCCCGGCATGAACTCGACACACACATCCATCAAAACTGACCCCGAACTAATTTGCCTGTCAGTTCCCACAGACGGCAACATGCCAGTGCTGTCAGCCGAGACGGTCGAGTCTGTTTTGGACAACGATTGCGTCAGCAGCTTCAACAATGAAGAACTGCTGGACGACTTCATCAACTACTGGACAACGATATTTGCCTCTCGTCGCATTTGTTGCCCTTCTTTACTGCACTGCCAGAAGGGCTTTCTGCTGCGGTCTAACTCGCTGCTGGGGTGGTTTCCAATACACGGCATTTGATCCGTCCATGTAAGGTCTACACAGCATGTGATTTGTCATGTTTTAGACTTACGCGTCATGTCACCGCGAGGATTTCACGTCATGTAACCGTCATGTGAGGACTACACAACATAATAACAGTCTACACTCGACATTCTCCTATGAGAACCACTCGACATGGCATCGGTTGTTGCCTCTCAATGCTTTAACATTTGATACACCGACATCTCGTGTTCACTTCCAGCGTGTATAGAGACAGTCTCTCGTGAATGCGTACTTTGATATGGAGTCAAGAAGCGACGGTTTGAATGTTGAGCTCCAACTAAGTGTTGAGAGCGCTCACTTGTCGTTTAACTGGACACATCTTTGATACTTATTGACAGTGACAAGCTTTGCTTAACCCTTCCTCTCTTCCAAATCCAGATGGAGGGCCAGTCTCAACTCATCAACGGAGTACTCTTTGGCCAATGTTATTTACTGCATTAAGTGCTCAGTATAATTGACATCTAGAAACCAGACCTGCTAGCCGGTTCCCGTCCCATGCCACTGGACGCAGGGTCATAATCTCAAGCACGAGCATGTCACTCTCCAAAATATGGATTGCAGAATAAACATTTTCCGAGCTTATAACCGAGTATCTTAATCCATCGCATTAGGACGAGTTATTATATTTTTCACAATCATTGCTGACTTTCCTGACGTTACGATACATATGTTATTATTTACAGTGTTGCTCATCAAGCAGTGGTTTGGTTACTATCTTAAACCACCAACTGCATCATCACCACTACCGCGCAGTGTTCATGACACCGGCCTTCACACGGCAGCAGAACTTAACATTTGCTCAGTGAATAATTTATTCCCACTGCCTGAACGATTTAACATCACTTTGACATCATCCGTTAACCTTTGTTCATAGCTCAAAGTGCCAGCTGACCACGCCACGTGGTCAGTACAAGTCGCCATAGAGATCTCCAAAAGAAAGCAACAATACTTAATCTAATGTTGCCCTTCCTGCGACGCGGCTTCTACGCTAATTGCTTACGTGAGAACATTCTTTATAGTATGCGTACATGTTACAGGTGCTGGATACGAAATGAAAGTACATTAAATCCAATGTGTTCACTTGCGGCCTGTTAATCGGTTAATGACAAGATAGCCACCAACTCTCTGCTAATGTTCCCTCACTTCGGCATCGAGGGCTGTGTTCCTTCTCGCTCTCGTGGAAACCATAGAGAAGACTTGGTGAAGGCGGACAGTGGTTTGGATTATCATGAATCCTCGAGGCAGTTTCTTCTTGTGGGAGGTTCACATCCCAGGCCCGAGGATTGTTTGAAGGCATCTTGGCTTTGGGTGTGTTTGTGCGAGTTTGTATGTGTTTGTGTTTTAGCGTGAGAATAGTGGATATTGTAGATAAATGAGAGTGGCGGTCAGTGTGATGTTTTGAGAATGGTGGAGTGTTGGCGTTTTAAGAATGGTGGACAGTGTGTGTTGAGATTAGTGGACAGTGTTGGTTGAGAATCTGTCATCCATATTGTGTACAATGTCATCTATGGACATTATCTGTTGTTTGTTTGATGACGTGTGTAAAGTAACAGCTGGTGTGTTTGATGACGTGTGTAAAGTAACAGCTGGTGTGTTTGATGACGTGGGTAAAGTAACAGCTGGTGTGTTTGATGACGTGTGTAAAGTAACAGCTGGTGTGTTTGATGACGTGTGTAAAGTAACAGCTGGTGTGTTTGATGACGTGTGTAAAGTAACAACTTGCATGTTTTCAAAATACGCATCATCTGTGTTTATAAAACTATAATTCACCATGTATTTCTATTGTTTAATTCACCATGTATTCCCATTGTTTGTAAACAAATAATTATTCCTTTATATTCCTATACTCGATGAACATTCGTGTCCGAACTTGTACAAGACTTGGCCAAAATATCTGTCAACCAAACCACAACGCACTGGACCTAAGCCTGAAGTTATTATCACCATCAGATAACCACAAACCGTATTTATAGCAGAAAGTTAAGAATCTATACTTTTATTTGCTTGAACAATTTCTGTGTGTTTTTTTTTTTCTTTCCATTTTATAGCCCGTTGTGTAAATTAGTCCAATCTTTTTTTTTTAGTTTCAGTGGGGATCAAACATAAAAGCATGCAGGTGATGATGTCATTTGTAAGTAGAGTTGGAATGCATTAGTGAGTTGTTGGACGTCGATGGGTGGTAGTCAAGCACTGACTTGTGTAAGGGTGATCTTTATGATTCTGTAGCAAGAGCAACATTTTATTGTAGACATGCAACAAGCAACAGCAATATCATTGCAACTTTTATGTAAACTAATATGTACAATTTATGATTCCATTATTTAAATATCAAAGTATTAAAAAAATACGAAACTAGTAGGCGAAGATAGACATCAAGCTATTGGAGGAGACAGGTATGAGAAGCTGGCAGGAAGGTATAGCAGGGAAGAAATAAATACAAAGAAATAGTTCAATCTTTATTCTAGAGTGAGTACAAAAAGTATCACTAACTGTTAGACTCGATGTTTAACTATGTTTGTCTCACTGCCCCATACTTATTTTGTTCTAGTTACTGTCTTGTACTTATTCCACGTAGAAGGCATGTACCAAATCGTTGGTTGTGTTTCATATTGACATCCTGCACTAAATAGGGGATGCAACTTTTAATTCTCCCCCCCCCCCCCCCATTAATGCCTAGGTAACAAATATATACAGGAAATGTTTTTAATCACTACCGTTGATCACTGGGGGCTAAACAGCGAGGATACGGTCAAGAGAGCATGCGCTAATATTCCAATAATGAATTGAATATACAAATTCAATTATATAATCAGCCATGCGAACTAGTCATGGTATAATCAGCAAGCTACTGAACCATAAGTCTGATTCATACAGTTAAAAGCGAGTTAGCACCTATGTGATTGCCTGGAGTGTTGAAAAGTCAAACCTTTGAGGTTTTAGAGAACATATAATCTCTGTATACATTGTGACATAACACATGTAAGGTGATAGTGTCATTATAATGACAACACAATGCACTTATGTGTTATACTTCGTTGGAAAACGATAAACAATAACATTTAAGGACAATATTTTATGAATAAAACACGAGTAATGTTAACTGTGAAATATGTCCCTGCAAATACAGAATTATTATATTGGATCTTCATAAACAAATACAATTAACACGTTGTAAAGCGGCATAGCAGCCATTAGCAACCGTACCAAGTACAACACAACTGACAACATTAATGAGTGATAAGGGTAGATCTAAGAATATTTTTGTTGTTTTACATGATATAAGTTTCTGCTCCAATAATTCAAAATGTAAATTCTTGTATGGCTGTGCTTTTATCGTATTTATGGTGAGTGTATTATGTATATAAAGAGGGAGACAGAATATAGCTCAAGCAAATATTAGTTTCGTGGCACTAACCGGTTTAGGTTTTTGTGTTTGGTGAGCGCCAAGATGGACGAAGAAGATGCCGGTCTACTACACGTTTGGAGCGGAACTTGTGATTTCTCTGCGCCAACAGGCACGTATTTTATTGATAAAGATATTATGTACAGTTACATTATAAACTTATATTAATATAACGAAGTTATATAATTTGCTTTGTGTACAGATGTATTATATTATATTATTTACTTAGTTGTTTGCATATCTATCTCTCTCTCTCTGCGATCAGGACTCAATCAGAGTAGGATTTCAGACTCTCATATGAAGAAAGCTGTATGTTTAAGTGAATTGAATCGACCCCACAGACAGAACATCACAATTAGAGTCTGTTAGATCCACTCTGATTGAATACCTGTTAAAACTTTGCACTGTGTTCTGCGCCAATGGCCCAGTGCATCCGATTTCAGCCAGCATTTTATTCAGGTTTGCTTTCCTTAGCCTTTGATTGTCCCCAATCTTCCTGCAAGGCAAACTTTGCAGTTTGCATATAAAAACAAGAAGACATTAAGACATAACCTGACTATTTCTCCTGCCCGTATTTCCTGGCTTGATCATGGCCCCATCTTTAGACCTAAGACTCAAAGACTGTCAGAGTCACAAAAAACAACTGCTAAAGTTATATTTAGTTATATAAATTATTTAAGCGAAACAAGTGATCTCCACTTAGTTGGTATCGCAACATAACTACAGTAGTGCTCTATCAGTCAATGACTATAAACTATTTTAGGGTTTGATTTATCTTATGAGCTTACCCTCGCTTTGTTTCTCTTCTCTGGAATTAGGTGTCAGAATTAGAATAATAAAATAGTATGTTATGTTACTCATGTCGGCGTTGCTCTCCCTAACTTTAATTTATATGACTAAACTAGGACTTTAGCCAATGAGAATTTTCCCACATGATTCAATGTTAGGCGGTGTCATCACCGCCTCAAGGCTCACACACTTTGTTTCTGTACCGAACAAACATATATATGCAACTTGAACTACTATCCCATTTGTAGTATTTTCTTCTAATGGCAGCATTTTTCTTACTTTTATGTGCATGTTACCTGTTTTTTATTTTGTTTACTTAACTATTTTACACATTTCAGTTTAGCAAATCATGAACAGAAACATCAGCTTCATATGTTACTGGTTACAGTAACATTTTTACATAATTGGAAAACTGCTGATGTAGTAATAATAAGATCATAAATTTGGAATACCATAAATAACATTGGCTGCAATTGTTATAACTATACGACTTGGATTTTTTGGGTAGTAGTTTTATTTATATTTTCTAGGCAGTGTCTTTGCTCAAATATTTGGAAGTTACATTTTTCTATATAACTTTAATCGCTGATTGTTCGTAATCATCTCCATTTGAGTGATTTTGTTGGCAGCAATTTTGTCTTACTGCCATTCAGACTGACACAGCTCATTTCCTTACAGATTAATTAAAGTTTTAAAAAAAAGCAGCAAAAGAACATGGTGCATGGGCAATGTTTAGGCTCTTTATTTAACTTTGATGTTGTGTAAAGTTCTTTATCTTGATCTTTATTTTGTTATGTGTTTTGAACTTAAAATTCTGGTTTTGTTGTTATCTACTTGTTACTTGGTTATCATAACAGAAACATAACTCTACATTGTACTTTGCCTTAATGTTCATGTTTATATAATGTATATTAAAAACATAATCAAAATTTAAAGGTGACAAAGTCACATAGCATAACACATCACGCACCTTCCTGCCTTGTTACACTGTATGTTCACCATTAGCAGTGTTGACTGAAACTTCAGAAGTTGTATGTTGTACCTGCTGGTCGTCCCATACACCGATAGTTGTTTTCTTTACCATATGGCACCTGATGTTTTTATACAAAGCAATTCTTTGTTATTTGTTTTTATGTTGACATATAAATATGTCCTTTAACATATGTTTTTTATGTCAACAAAAATGTAAACATTGTATATTCTTCACAACAGTTACTAAATCACTTGGCATCATGTTACTGTTTCACAGTTTCTGCATTTTGTTATAACGTTTTTGAATAAGGCTTATAATTCACTAAAATTTACCTGTTTGTTAAAAAGTAATAATTCATCAATACATCGACTTATTATATTTTACTTGTCTTACTCTTCTTCTGTTTTCACTTAATGGTTATGCACCTTCATCATCCAACATTTTAAATGTAATTAAATTGGTATTCGACTGTTGCTTTCTGCCCAGACTGTTGCATCTTAAGAAATTATTTTGTAGGTACTGGGTGCTGGACATACTGACAGCTTTGATATCACTGCTCACTCCTGCCATTTCTTCCGTTACTCATTTGTTATCACTGTCATCTCATATCACACTTTTAACATCTCATTGCCTTTTATGTTCATTTTTTAGACAGACTGTTATAACATTTATTTTACTCACTTGCCTCCTTCACCTGACTACTACTGCTTCCTACATCACTTAAACTACTTTCCCCCATCACTTGAACAACTGTCTCCTTTCATAACTTGAACTACTGTCTCCTTCCATCACTTGGCTACTGTCTCCTTCCATCACTTGCTACTGTCTCCCTTCATAACTTGAACTACTGTCTCCTTTCATAACTTGAATACTGTCTCCTTCCATCACTTGGCTACTGTCTCCTTCATCACTTGGCTACTGTCTCCTTCCATCACTTGGCTACTGTCTCCCTTCATAACTTGAACTACTGTCTCCTTTCATAACTTGAACTACTGTCTCCTTCCATCACTTGGCTACTGTCTCCCTCCATCACTTGAACTACTGTCTCCCTCTATCACTTGACTACTGTCTCCCTCCATCACTTGAACTACTGTCTCCCTCCATCACTTGAACTACTGTCTCCCTCTATCACTTGACTACTGTCTCCCTCCATCACTTGAACTACTGTCTCCTTCCATCACTTGGCTACTGTCTCCTTCCATCACTTGGCTACTGTCTCCCTTCATAACTTGAACTACTGTCTCCTTTCATAACTTGAACTACTGTCTCCCTCCATCACTTGAACTACTGTCTCCTCCTCCATCACTTGAACTACTGTCTCCCTCCATCACTTGAACTACTGTCTCCCTCCATCACTTGAACTACTGTCTCCCTCCATCACTTGACTACTGCCTCCCTCCATCACTTGACTACTGCCTCCCTTCATCACTTGACTACTGTCTCCTTCCATCACTTGAACTACTGTCTCCCTCCATCACTTGACTATTGCCTCCCTTCATCACTTGACTACTGTCTCCTTCCATCACTTGAACTACTGTCTCCTTCCATCACTTGAACTACTGTCTCCCTCCATCACTTGACTACTGCCTCCCTTCATCACTTGACTACTGTCTCCTTCCATCACTTGAACTACTGTCTCCCTCCATCACTGACTATTGCCTCCCTTCATCACTTGACTACTGTCTCCTTCCATCACTTGAACTACTGTCTCCCTCCATCACTTGAACTACTGTCTCCCTCCATCACTTGAACTACTGTCTCCCTCCATCACTTGACTACTGTCTCCCTCCATCACTTGAACTACTGTCTCCTTCCATCACTTGAACTACTGTCCTCCCTCCATCACTTGACTACTGTCTCCCTCTATCACTTGACTACTGTCTCCCTCCATCACTTGAACTACTGTCTCCCTCCATCACTTGACTACTGTCTCCCTCCATCACTTGAACTACTGTCTCCCTCTATCACTTGACTACTGTCTCCTTCATCACTTGACTACTGTCTCCCTCCATCACTTGAACTACTGTCTCCCTCCATCACTTGACTACTGTCTCCCTCCATCACTTGAACTACTGTCTCCCTCCATCACTTGAACTACTGTCTCCCTCCATCACTTGAACTACTGTCTCCCTCCATCACTTGACTACTGTCTCCCTCCATCACTTGAACTACTGTCTCCCTCCATCACTTGACTACTGTCTCCCTCCATCACTTGACTACTGTCTCCCTCCATCACTTGAACTACTGTCTCCCTCCATCACTTGAACTACTGTCTCCCTCCATCACTTGAACTACTGTCTCCCTCCATCACTTGACTACTGTCTCCCTCCATCACTTGAACTACTGTCTCCCTCCATCACTTGAACTACTGTCTCCCTCTATCACTTGACTACTGTCTCCCTCCATCACTTGAACTACTGTCTCCCTCTATCACTTGACTATTGCCTCCCTCCATCACTTGAACTATTGTCTCCCTCCATCACTTGAACTACTGTCTCCCTCTATCACTTGACTACTGTCTCCCTCCATCACTTGAACTACTGTCTCCCTCCATCACTTGAACTACTGTCTCCCTCTATCACTTGACTACTGTCTCCCTCCATCACTTGAACTACTGTCTCCCTCTATCACTTGACTATTGCCTCCCTCCATCACTTGAACTACTGTCTCCCTCCATCACTTGACTATTGCCTCCCTTCATCACTTGAACTACTGTCTCCCTCTATCACTTGACTATTGCCTCCCTCCATCACTTGAACTGCTGCCTCCCTCCTCTATCATTTGAAATACTGCTTCCTCCATCACTTGAACTACTGTCTCCCTCCATCACTTGACTACCGCCTCCCTCCATCACTTGAACTACTGTCTCCCTCCATCACTTGAACTACCGCCTCCCTCCATCACTTGAACTACTGTCTCCTCCATCACTTGAACTACCGCCTCCCTCCATCACTTGAACTACTGTCTCCCTCCATCACTTGAACTACCGCCTCCCTCCATCACTTGACTATTGCCTCCCTCCATCACTTGAACTACTGTCTCCCTCCATCACTTGAACTACTGTCTCCCTCCATCACTTGAACTACTGCCTCCTCCATCACTTGAACTACTGTCTCCCTCCATCACTTGAACTACTGCCTCCTTCCATCACTTGAAACTACTGTCTCCCTCCATCACTTGACTACTGCCTCCTTCCATCACTTGAACTACTGTCTCCCTCCATCACTTGAACTACTGCCTCCTTCCATCACTTGAACTACTGTCTCCCTCCATCACTTGAACTACCGCCTCCCTCCATCACTTGAACTACTGCCTCCCTTCATCACTTGAACTACTGCCTCCCTCCATCACTTGAACTACCGCCTCCCTCCATCACTTGAACTACTGTCTCCCTCCATCACTTGAACTACCGCCTCCCTCCATCACTTGACTATTGCCTCCCTTCATCACTTGAACTACTGTCTCCCTCCATCACTTGAACTACCGCCTCCCTCCATCACTTGAACTACTGTCTCCCTCCATCACTTGAACTACCGCCTCCCTCCATCACTTGAACTACTGTCTCCCTCCATCACTTGAACTACCGCCTCCCTCCATCACTTGAACTACCGCCTCCCTCCATCACTTGAACTACTGCCTCCCTTCATCACTTGAACTGCTGCCTCCCTCCTCTATCATTTGAAATACTGCCTCCCTCCATCACTTGAACTACTGTCTCCCTCCATCACTTGAACTACCGCCTCCCTCCAACACTTGAACTACTGTCTCCCTCCATCACTTGAACTACCGCCTCCCTTCATCACTTGAACTGCTGCCTCCCTCCTCTATCATTTGAAATACTGCCTTCCTTCATCACTTGAACTACCGCCTCCCTTCATCACTTGAACTGCTGCCTCCCTCCTCTATCATTTGAAATACTGCCTCCCTCCATCACTTGAACTACTGTCTCCCTCCATCACTTGAACTACCGCCTCCCTTCATCACTTGAACTGCTGCCTCCCTCCTCTATCATTTGAAATACTGCCTTCCTTCTCCATCGCTTGAACTACCGCCTCCCTCCATCACTTGACTATTGCCTCCCTCCATCACTTGAACTACTGTCTCCCTCCATCACTTGAAATACTGCCTTCCTTCATATTTCATCATAACATTTGTAATTATAACATCTGTTCATTTCTCAAAATGAACAATTTAATGTGACATTCATTTTATTATAAAATCTGAAAATGGTACAAAACCTGCTTGAACAAACTATTTCCTGGTTCAGATTGTGCATTTGATGTTTTTTTCTGGCAAGAAAAATTGATTCTATTTGCCTTGGCTGTTACTGTCCTCTTCATAATGAACACCAGTTTAGAATTATCCTCTAACTTGACCTTGCATCCTCTCTACATTCATTGACAGATTGAGAGTAAAGAGAGACTCCATTACTCATATTTAATCAGAATGTTGACAAAACAGGCTATTTTCTGTACATGTTTTCATTCAATGCCTTTTGAATGTTGAGATAGAAATTATACTTGTTCTTCAGCAGAGAACATATCTGTTAAGCCAAATTCAAGAGAACCATTCCATCATGTTCTATATTGTCTTTCTTTTGAAATAAATGCTTTTGTACTCAACTTACTTATTTATTTATTTATTTATTTATATATGCACCTTGAAGTGAAATAATTCATGTCTGATGTCAGAAGGGGGTGGTGTCTGGTAAATAATGAGTAGTCATAAGATGTTTGTCAAAACCATGATGTTTTGGTCCAACCGTGTTTTATAGAACCATCACTAATGTAGCCTTTGGACCAATTTACACCTCACTAATAGACTTTTGGCCCATTTACACGTCATAATGTAGACTTTCATCAACTTACACCAATTACTAATGTAGACTCTCAGCCCATTCACGTCACTAATGTAAACTTTCTGCTAATTTACACAGATCAATAATGTAGACTTTCTGCCAATTTACACCACCACAAATGTAGACTTTTGCCCATTCACATATCACTAATGTAGACTTTCTGCAATTTACACCAGTCATAATGTAGACTTTGAATCCCTTTGCACTCATCACTAATAAACACTTTGGACCAAATTGCATGCATTAGTAATATAGACCTTGAATGAAATAGTATACATCAGAATGTAGAATTTGGACACATTGTACTCAACACTAATGTAGACTGGACCAAATTGTGTCCAATAGTAATGTAGACTTTGGACCAATTTGTGTCCAACACTAATATAGACTCTGGATGAAATTACACCGATCACTAATGTAGACATAAGAACCAGTTATAGCAATCATTACTTGAGATTTAAAACTAAATTGAACCATTCACTAATTTATACTTTGGACCCACTTATACTAATTAATGCAGTTCACTTTATCTCTCTGTACACCTGTCTGTGTGCCTCTCTCTCACTGTCTGTTTTTATCTCTCTTCATATATGTCTGTCTAGACTAAGTATCATACACACAAAGGTAAACATGGCCCATATATGACAGTTATCATGTATGTTACATATAATATTTTAACTCCTACATAACCATGGCATGACATGTCCACCACTCAACCAAGACATAGAAACAACATGCCCACCACTCAACCAAGACAACATGCCCACCACTCAACCAAGACATAGAACAAAATGCTCCTCACTCAACCAAGACATAGAAACAACATGTCCACCACTCAACCAAGACATAGAAACAACGTGCCCAACTCAACCAAGACAACATGCCCACCACTCAACCAAGACATAGAAACAACATGCCCATCACTCACCAAGACATAGAAACAACATGCCCACCACTCAACCAAGACATAGAAACAACATGCCCACCACTCAACCAAGACATAGAAACAACATGCCCACCACTCAACCAAGACATAGAAACAACATGTCCACCACCAAACCAAGACATAGAGAAACAACATGCCCACACTCAACCAAGACATAGAAACAACATGCCCACCACTCAACCAAGACATAGAAACAACATGCCCACCACTCAACCAAGACATAGAAACAACATGCCCACCACTCACCAAGACATAGAAACAACATGCCCACCACTCAAGAAGACATAGACACAACATACCACCACTCAACCAAGACGTAGAAACAACATGTCCACCACCAAACCAAGACGTAGAAACAACATGTCCACCACTCAACCAAGACATAGAAACAACATACCCACCACCAAACCAAGACATAGAAACAACATGCCCACCACTCAACCAAGACATAGAAACAACATGCCCACCACTCAACCAAGACATAGAAACAACATGTCCACCACCAAACCAAGACATAGAAACAACATACCCACCACTCAACCAAGACATAGAAACAACATACCCACTACTCAACCAAGACAGACACAACATACGCACTGCTCAAACAAGACATAGACAACATACCCACGGCACAAACAAGAAGACATAGGTGCAACATACCCACCGTCCAAACAAGACATAGACACATCATACCCACCGCGCAAACAAGAAGACATAGACACATCATACCCACCGCGCAAACAAAGACATAGATGCAACATACTCACCGTCCAAACAAGACATAGACAACATACCCACCCTCCAAACAAGACATAGATACAACATACCCACAGCGCAAACAAGAGGACATAGATGCAACATACCCACCGTCCCAACAACACATAGACACAACATACCCACAGCGCAAACAAGAAACAATAAATGCAACATACCCACCGTCCAAACAAGACATAGACACAACATACCCACCGTCCAAACAAGACATAGACACAACATACCCACCGTCCAAACAAGACATAGACACATCATACCCACCGCGCAACAAGAAGACATAGATGCAACATACTCACCGTCCAAACAAGACATAGACAACATACCCACCCTCCAAACAAGACATAGATACAACATACCCACAGCGCAAACAAGAGGACATAGATGCAACATACCCACCGTCCAAACAAGACATAGACACAACATACCCACTGTCCAAACAAGACATAGACAACATACCCATCGTCCAAACAAGACATAGACAACATACATACCCACCGTCCAAACAACACCATAGACACAACATACCCACAGCGCAAACAAGAAAGACATAAATGCAACATACCCACCGTCCAAACAAGACATAGACACAACATACCCACCGTCCAAACAAGACATAGACACAACATACCACCGTCCAAACAAGACATAGACACGTCTTACCCACCGTCCAAACAAGACATAGACACATCTTAACAGCGTCCAAACAAGACATAGACACATCTTAACCACCGTCCAAACAAGACATAGACACAACATACCCACCACTGATCAACATTAACTCAACATCGTGAAGGCACAAGGCACATCCGATGCCTGTCAGAACTAAGTGAACCACTCAACATGATGTTGTATTTGTTCTGTCAACATTGACATGTATGGTGGTGGTGATGACGAGCTGGTTAATAAAGTTGTGAACTTCTGTCTAGCCTGTGTGTTTGTTTGTGTGTGTGTAGGTGGGAGGGTGTTGTTAGAATTTGATGTGAAACAGAAATTTGTTGATACAAGTGAGTACTTGACAGATGACGACATGGCTCATGTTCTTGATAAAGGTGGGTACTGGACAAATGACGTCATAGGACACATTGATAAAAGTTGTACTGGACAAGTGACGTCATTGGGAACGTTGTTGTTGATAAAAGTGAGTACTTGACAGATGACGACATGGCTCATGTTCTTGATAAAATGGGTACTGGACAAATGACGTCACAGGACACATTGATAAAAGTTGTACTGGACAAGTAACGTCATTGGGAACGTTGTCGTTGATAAAAGTGAGTACTTGAAAAATGACCTCATGTTGAAATGTTGCTTGAACTTACATAGACCTGGATACGTAAGATCAAGGTGGTTGTACATAGCATTACGGCAAAACTATTCCGACAAAGAAGCACATAGTTGAAGCTATTAAAGGCAATTTCTGACGCCATTAGCGAAAGTGTAACAGTGGAAGGTTCCATTTATCAAAATGGTTTGTCAGCTTCCTGTAACATTGACCTTGTTGTGAGTATCCCCTTGACCTTTCATGACACAATCAAATCTATCACTTGTCAAATGGCATGTTAGTAAACTCAACTGAATCTACCTCAATAGGAGCAAAACGCAGCTAGAACAATAGGCAGCTACAATAATAGGGAGCTACAACAATAGGCAGCTAGAACACTAGGCAGCTACAATAATAGGGAGCTACAACAATAGGCAGCTAGAACAATAGGCAGCTAGAACAATAAGCAGCTACAATAATAGGGAGCTACAACAATAGGAGCTACAACAATAGGCAGCTAGAACAATAGCAGCTACAATAATGGGAGCTAGAACAATAGGCAGCTACAATAATAGGGAGTTAGAACAATAGGCAGCTAGGACAATAGGCAGCTACAATATTAGGAGCTAGAACAATAGGCAGCTACAATATTAGGAAGCTAGAACAATAGGCAGCTACAATACTAGGGAGCTAGAACAATAGGCAGCTACAATTATAGGCAGATACAACAATAAGCAGCTACAATAATAGGGAGCTAGAACAATAGGCAGCTACAATAATAGGCAGATATAACAATAGGCAGCTACAACAATAGGGAGCTACAACAATAGGCAGATATAACAATAGTCAGCTACAATAATAGGCAGATATAACAATAGGCAGCTACAATAATAGGGAGCTACAACAATAGGCAGATATAACAATAGGCAACTACAATAATAGGAAGCTAGAACAATAGGCAGATATAACAATAGGCAGCTACAATAATAGGCAGATATAACAATAGGCAGCTACAATAATAGGCAGATATAAACAATAGGCAGCTACAATAATAGGAAGCCAGAACAATAGGCAGATATAACAATAGGCAGCTACAATAATAGGCAGATATAACAATAGGCAGCTACAATAATAGGCAGATATAACAATAGACCGTTACAATAATAGGGAGCTAGAACAATAGGCCACTACAATAATAGGGAGCTAGAACAATAGACCGCTACAATAATAGGGAGCTAGAACAATAGGCCACTACAATAATAGGGAGCTAGAACAATAGGCCACTACAATAATAGGGAGCTAGAACAATAGGCCACTACAATAATAGGGAGCTAGAACAATAGGCCACTACAATAATAGGGAGCTAGAACAATAGACCGCTACAATAATAGGGAGCTAGAACAATAGGCCACTACAATAATAGGAAGCTACAACAATAGACCGCTACAATAATAGGGAGCTAGAACAATAGGCCGCTACAATAATAGGGAGCTAGAACAATAGGCCACTACAATAATAGGAAGCTAGAACAATAGACCGCTACAATAATAGGGAGCTAGAACAATAGGCCACTACAATAATAGGAAGCTAGAACAATAGACCACTACAATAATAGGGAGCTAGAACAATAGACCGCTACAATAATAGGAAGCTAGAACAATAGACCGCTACAATAATAGGAAGCTAGAACAATAGACCGCTACAATAATAGGAAGCAAGAACATTAGGCCACTACAATAATAGGGAGCTAGAACAATAGGCCACTAGAATAATAGGGAGCTAGAACAATAGGCCACTACAATAGTAGGGAGCTAGAACAATAGACCACTGCAATAATAGGAAGCTAGAACAATAGGTCACTACAATAATAGGGAGCTAGAACAATAGACCACTACAATAATAGGAAGCTAGAACAATAGGTCACTACAATAATAGGGAGCTAGAACAATAGACCACTACAATAATAGGGAGCTAGAACAATAGACCACTACAATAATAGGGAGCTAGAACAATAGGCCACTACAATAATAGGGAGCTAGAACAATAGACCACTACAATAATAGGAAGCTAGAACAATAGACCGCTACAATAATAGGGAGCTAGAACAATAGGCCACTACAATAATAGGGAGCTAGAACAATAGGTCACAACAATAATAGGGAGCTAGAACAATAGACCGTTACAATAATAGGGAGCTAGAACAATAGACCACTACAATAATAGGGAGCTAGAACAATAGGCCACTACAATAATAGGGAGCTAGAACAATAGACCACTACAATAATAGGGAGCTAGAACAATAGACCGCTACAATAATAGGGAGCTAGAACAATAGGCCACTACAATAATAGGGAGCTAGAACAATAGGCCTCTACAATAATAGGGAGCTAGAACAATAGACCGCTACAATAATAGGAAGCTAGAACAATAGACGCTACAATAATAGGGAGCTAGAACAATAGGCCACTACAATAATAGGGAGCTAGAACAATAGGCCACTACAATAATAGGGAGCTAGAAACAATAGGCCACTACAATAATAGGGAGCTAGAACAATAGGCCACTACAATAATAGGGAGCTAGAACAATAGGCCACTACAATAATAGGGAGCTAGAACAATAGACCACTACATAATAGGGAGCTAGAACAATAGGTCACTACAATAATAGGAAGCTAGAACAATAGACCGCTACAATAATAGGGAGCTAGAACAATAGGTCACTACATAAACCCTGACCAGCTAGCACATTTGCAATAATGTTTCTGACCAGCTAGCACATTTGCAATAATTGTTTCTGACCAGCTAGCACATCTGCAATAATTGTTTCTGACCAGCTAGCACATTCTCAATAATTATTTTCTGACCAGCTAGCACATTTGCAATAATTGTTTCTGACCAGCTAGCACATTTGCAATAATTGTTTCTGACCAGCTAGCACATCTGCAATAATTGTTTCTGACCAGCTAGCACATTTGCAATAATTGTTTCTGACCAGCTTGTTAGGCCACCGTTCAATCATCTATAGCAAGATGAAGAACAATACCCCTGCACCTTGGACCGGAAACAACTGAAATACGATGCGGAGGAAGGCCAATGTCCTGTCATCAATGGCTAAGAAAATAGGAGTTAAGATCAACCTGGAAAACGAAAATAATTAGAAATCAGATTTTGTCCTGAAGAAAAACACACCATCTACTGAGATTATTGTGTCAGACAAATGACAGGAAACAGTATGAGAGATAAGAACAGAAATGAAGAACTGAGAAAAAATCTAGGAATAGTCCCCGCCATAGAATATATAAAGAAACAACAGATAAAATGGTTTGGCCATGTGACACGGCAGAAAGATCAAACACAACACAACGAGCCTCAGTAAATGTTGCGAGAATACTAAACCCAAGGTTGACCACGTAAAAGATGGATCGATGGAATATTAGAAGCACTAGGAAACATAACAGCAGCAGAGGCGAACAGAAGAGCAAAAGACCGCAAATGATATTTTCCCTCAACGCTGAAAGGCAAATGAGGAAGGAAAAAAGAAGAATAAAAAAAAATATACATAGAAGGAAAAGCAGTGGAAGAAGTGAATCTCTTCGCATATCTTGGAAGTTGCCTAGATCAAGAAGGAAAAGCAGTGGAAGAAGTGGATCTCTTCGCATATCTTGTAAGTTGCCTAGATCAAGAAGGAGAAGTAAAGAAAGAAATTGGAATCAGAAAAGCAGCAATGACGTTGAGAAAATTGATAAAATATATAACTCTAAATGACTAAACTCAGAAACAAAATGTATAATTTTCTAATCAAATGTAGTAATCCACCCCAACTTATGCATGTGAGAGATGGAAAATTGCTAAATGGACGAAAAACAAACTGCATGCATTTAAAACAAATGAGTCGGTTGGGATTTTATTTATGATTTCTCTCTGCGACAACCACCCTTGGTCTCAGCAGCGAGGCCCGGCTTGAAACGTCCGAAGTCGGAGTTATCTGCCTGTGCGGCGAGGGACCCCTGTGCACACGGCTACCAGGGAAAAATGGATTAACACACAAAACTCAGTTCCTAGTCTCTAGGGACTTCGTCAGAGTTGAAAGCTGGCGAACGCAACAACAACAAAACAAATAAATGAGTTAAAGACTAGTGCAGAAGTAAGAGAATGACAGAGTACCCAAAAGTGTCATCTAAATCAAGAGAAGTATGTGGTCATATGTTGGTCATGTGATGAAAAGAGACAACGAGAGAAGAATGTGGTCATATTTTCGTCATGTGATGAGATGCGACAACAAGAGAATCGCAAAGCATCATTTGCAGTGTGTGATGAAGGACGGATCAGCATAATGTTTTATGTGTGCCTCATGATTCAAGGACATTAAATACACAATGTTAAGAACATTTTGACGACAATCTTGACAATACATCGTTAATTTCACACTGAGAAATAAATGAAAACTCTGAATAATGTAAATGACTTTTATTGGTCCAAGTTAATCATCATCATCATCAGGACGCATGCCCTTTGTAGAACGTTGCATTCACCACAGCCCGTCTGAAAGAATCTCTGTCTCTAGCCAGACCTCCCACAGAACGTTGCATTCACTACAGCCCGTCTGAAAGAATTTCTTTCTCTAGCCAGACCTCCCACAGAACGCTGCATTCACCACAGCCCGTCAGAAAGAATCTGTGTCTCTAGCCAGACCTCCCACAGAACGCTGCAATCACCACAACCCATATGAATAAATCTCTGTCTCTAGAAAAATTTCTCACTTCTTTTGTCATGTTCAAGATCTCCTTGGTGCCATGAAACCACCTTCTTGGTCTGCCCCTGATGCATCGCCCAGGAACCACGCCTTCCATTATTGTTCTTTTCAGCCCTCCACGTCTTTTGAAGTGGAAATACTATTTTAATTGTCTCTGTATGAAGGTGTTTATAAATCACTTCTTTTTAATGTTAAAGTCTGTTAATATGTCTTCGCTGCTTTTTTCATTATCTAAAGTATCTTAAGTATTGTTCTGTAACATTTTGTTGACAAGTCAATAATCGGTGTCAGTTAATCCTTCTCTACCATCTCAAACTGACTGATGAATTCAAATGAATGAATGTTCTTCACGAATATATAACACCGTAAAGCCTTCATTTAATAATTCTAGCAAGTCAGTTCAACCAGCCGTTGAACGCCCTAGATACACGAAATAAATATAACACGTGATTCCATATTGAATATCACAAGTGGAGGCATGGCGCCCGACAGCAACAATGCTGGAGCTTTTGGCGACTCATAGATGGTGGTTTGCGCCAGGATCAGTGAACAGGAACCATCCAGACGCTCCTCTACCTCTTTTTGCGGTGTCTCTAGAAATAAACTAACCAGTCTTGTCTGACCAAACAAATAGGGGTCGAAGACAGAAGGCAAGCAGGTACTCAGAAATGTGTGTTGAATATCTAGGTCAGACTGGCGGAAGTGAGAACAGTTACCATGCCAACCACAACACAACGATGGCGGAAATGAGAACAGTTACCATGCCAACCACAACACAATGAATCTACTCCAATTTAACTTCCGTTTAAGAAATGATGACCATGAGGACAATTAATTCCTTTACTAATCATTAGTGAACGCCGGTAAGGAAGAAACAATAACACAAGTACTGCGTCTCTATTTCGTTCACTGCGTCGGCTTTTCATCTATGAATCATCATCTTCAGCCTACAGACTCGGTCATCGACCCTTCCATTAATCACTTGTTCTGGAAGCCATATTTGTTCTTAACGTTCCGTGTTGCGTTCTGATGCTCTACCCATTATTCTTTGCTTAGCTTTTATCATTAATTCAGTAGCTATGCTTCTTCAATGTTTCGTTTGTTTTCTGGTTGTTTGTTTCCCGTAGAAGACTTTCATGGCCACAACGTCGAGTTCTTTTCTATCATTTATTATCTACGTAAAGCTGCAACCATGCTATTGTTTCCCTTATTCTTTACATCTGCCTGTAACCATTATCTAACTACTCCATTGTTCTAGTTACAAACTACCTATCTATCTATTGACCTTTCGAGCCGTAGCCGGCCCATAGGGCGTAGACCAAGATACCCCTTCTCTTATCTGAATTTTTGTTCTAGCAGTTTTCAATTCTTTTAAAGATATTTTATCAAATCTCGCCATTTGTCTCTGTTCTGTGCAAGCAGTTCTATCTCATTGAGGAGCCGAATCCTGCTGCTCTTGCCTCTCTCATCAATGTTCTTCTCAGTGTCTCTCTGGGTCTTCCTCTTTTTCTCTTACCTGTTGTTTCCCATATGAGGGTTTGCTTTGCTATTCGGTTATTATCTCTTCTCATCACATGTCCAACATATGACCATCATCTTTTCTTTATTACTGAAGATATTAGTGGTTGATTGGCGATTTCTCTAATTTCCTCGTTTGTTTTGAATTCGTTCCACGCTATACCAAGTATTTTCCTTAGACATTTATTTTCGAATGCGTTCAACTTTGTTTCTATATCTCTTGTTGTTTTCCAGCTTTCACACGCATACGTACTACCTAATCTAGACTAATTACTAAAACTCGTTCTACATGTTGCCAACTAAGAAAGAAAAAGACGAAGAGAGCCCAGTTACAATACGTATCGTACAGGAAATATCGGGTTAGTGCCCATATTTTTATAGTCGGTATGATTGCCGTGCCGCTTTTCTTCCCCAGACAAAAATCCCACTTAAGGCTGGGTGAACCTGGAAGCCGTCAATCGAATACGACCTCTTACTATGTTAACTAATTTCCAATAATTTGTTCGCTTCGAGCTCCAGATCAACTAGGAGAATTACCTTTATTAGATGTACAATCTTACATATATCTGGGCAGTAATATAGATAAAGAGGGAGGAACAGAAAATGATACCAAAATAAGGATATCAAAAGCAAGAGGAGCTTTCATTGCACTGGGAAACATATGGAAATCCAAAGAAATTAGGTTAAATACAAAAATAAAAATTTTCAACTCAAATGTTAAGTCGGTCCTATTATATGGCTGGGAAACATGGAGAACAACAAAATTGACAATCACGAAGATACAAACTTTCATTAATGGATGCTTACGCAGGATAAAAGGATGGAAATGGCAGGACAAAATCACTAACATAGAATTATGGAAATGTACCAGTCAAACACCAGAGGATAAAGAGATACAGCGAAGACGATGGCGCTGGATAGGACACACACTACGGAAGCTAACTGAGAGTATTACACAACAGGCCCATTTTTTTAATCCTCAGGGGAAAAAACAAAGAGGAAGACCAAGGAATTCTTGGAGAAGACAGATAGATGCAGAGATGAAGATGATGGGGAAGCCATGGAATGATCTTAAAATAATGGCAAGAGACAGAACGATTTGGAAAGTGTTTGTTGAAGACCTATGCTCCACTGGGAGCTAAAAAGGTAGAAGAAGAAGAAGAGCACCAGATCTAGAAATCGATTCTAAAGTTGTAGCATTAACATTTATTATGTCAACAATCAACCTATCCCGACTACCTGTTATCTTAATCTAATCGCTGCCATGGCCTAGTTACACGACACACTTTATGGGCTCTGATTAAGCCATTTTTTAATTAATCTATTTTTAGTTCCCATTACAGCTAAAAAGACCAACGAGGAAGTTCTCAAAGAGGCCAACACAAAAAGGGAGGTCTTAAAAAACATCAGAAAGAAAACAATCAACAATTTTCGGACACATCATGAAAAGAGGAAAGTTGGAATACTTGGTTACAACTGGCATAATAAAAGGAAAGAGAGATCGCGGACGACAAAAAGAGAAAATACTGGATAGCTTGGTGTCATGGCATGGAAAACAGTCAACAACAGAACTGATACGATGCACTGTAGATAGACGATTGTGGAAGGACATGATCGCCTACGCCAACCGGTATGGCACATGATGATGATGATTTTTACCCTTCTCTATCCTGGGCTTGGCGATTCTGACTATATTTTAACACTATACACGTTCCCGTTATTTTTTCAAATGTACTTTCTTTGCAGCATATGTCCTATCATCTCCTTCGCATACTACATATGTCATCCTCTAGTACCTTTTTACATTCCCTGACACGTCAAATATGGTAGATGTTAACTTGACATTACTGAAGCCCAAAAATTGGAGGTGTGAGGATCACATTAAAAAATATAACATGACATACTTCATCTGGAGACAGTTCAGAGCTACAACTATCTTGGACATACTATAAGCAGTGATGGAAAATGTACAACTGAAATAAACAAAAGAATAGGAATGGCAAAAAGTAATTTTAATGTCATGAAAAATATACTAACATCAAAACAAATAACACCAGGGCTAAAAGTAAAAATTTGAAAATCTTGTATCTTCTCAACATTTCTGTACAGTGCAGAAACATAGAGTTTAGATAAGAAAACAACAGAAAATTGAAGCTTTTGAAATGTGGATTTATAGAAGAGTAGGAAGAATTGGATGGAAAGAAAAGGAAAACAATAACAAACGACGAAGTCTTACAACAACTAAAAATGGAAAGAGAACTACTAAACACAATTAAAACCAGACAAATTAGATTTTTGGGCCATGTTAAAATACATAGCAGCCTACTAAAAGTAATCTTGGAGGGGAAAATACAAGATAAAAGAGGCAGACCAAATTACCGTGGATGAGTAACAACAAAAGGTGGACAAGTCAACCTATGACAACCCGCACTATCAGAGCAAGAGACAGAGCAGAATAGCACTCCATGGTAGCCAACCTTCGATGTGGCCACGCACCCAATGCTAATGAGACCATCTATATCCGAATACGGAGAAAGGGCAGCAACCACTTTTTAAATCATTTTGAACAAATAGATCATGGAGTTATAAACCTTTGTTTGATTATATCGTTCATGAGGGCAAGGTGACGTGACGAATGTTCAGTACAATAACCTCGAGGGAAAGAGTACATTCTACCGGATAGTAATAATGCTTGTCCGTACTAGAATATACAGGCGATTGTGGGTCTCATGTGGGAGCGCCAGACAACGAAAAAGTAGTAAGCGTGTGCTGCAACAGCATTCAAGTCTTGTGATCATGTAAACATGTCTCTTTGTCTTGTTTCATGATGGAGGGGTAAGAACAACATCATGACACAAGATGAACTGCTCGCAAGGTTAGCACTTGTATATTCGTGTGTGTGTCCTCATTTTCCCCCTAAACCTGCGCCGTGGCTGACACACCCGTCTTCGGCAGGGTGAATCTTGGTTTGACGTAGGAGTTTTCCTTCTCGTAGAGTGGGTGCCGGCCAGTGCTGTCTGGCCCACTCTGTCCGTGGTTTCTACTATTATTTGACAGTTGTCCACTTACATAGTTTATTCTTATCGATAAATTCAATAAATACTTTAAATACATTCAATAAATTCAAACAAGTCAAATGGGATTTTTGGGGCATGTTAAAAGACGCAACAGCCTATTAAAAGTAATCTTGGAAGGGGCAATACAAGGTAAAACGATTTCAGAGGCAGACCAAGACTAACGTGGACGAGTAACATCAACAGATGTACAAGTTAACCTATGACAACTTGCACCATCAAAACAAGACACAGAGCGGAATGGCGCTCCATGGTAGCCAACCTTCGTCACGGAGACGGCACTCGATGATGATGATGACCAATACATTCTGCCGTTTTACAATCCAGTTGTGCCTTACTCTATCCATCCCCTTTTTGTAGAACTGCTTCACTATTTGTCTGAATCTCCACCACTCTGCGCCGCCAGTCTTCCATAGTTCCACTGTCATGCCTCAGTTAACCAATTATCAACCACACCATGGACATAATTACCCATAATGACACATATAATGACTATACAGGAGCAGCTCTTGAAAAATATTTCATATTATATATATATATATATATATATATATATATATATAAGGTATATACATGTAATCCCCTTGTACACTGTAAGCGCAGAGATAGCGAAATAAAAAAAAAATCATTATGTGACGGTGACTTCGTAAAACGTTGTTCTATTAACATGGCGCGTGCATTTGGGGAAGAAAAAATAGCCAGTCATTTTGAGAGCGTTCCACTATCAAAACAGACAGACACTAGAAGGGTTGAGGAAATAAGTTCTCATATATCTAGTAAATTAAAGAGTGTCGTTACAAATTCCGCTTACTTTTCTCTGGCTTTGGATGAATCTACTGACATATCAGACACAGCACAACTTTTAATTTTCATAAGAACTGTTTCAAAAGACTTTATTATCAATGAAGAGCTACTAGCTTTAGATTGATTGCATAATGACCAAATTGACCAAATGTCAAGACATTTATGACTCAGTTATGAAAGTTGTTAACGGTATCGGTGACATAAACAGACTTTCAGCAATAGTGACAGATGGCGCTAAGTCAATGTGTGGTACTCAAACAGGTCTAGTTGGATTATTAAGTAAGGCTGGAATCCATTGCCCAGCATTACACAGCATTATACACCAGGAGGCGCTGTGTGGCAAGATTCTAGACGTGGAGAATGTTATGAAAACTGTAATAAAGTGTGTGAATTTAATAAAAGGCGGGAATCGGTCTTTGACACGCCGACAGTTTATAAATTTTCTATCAGAAGTTGAGGCGGAATATGGCGATTTGGTGCTCTACACACAAGTACGCTGGCTAAGCAGAGGGAATTGTTTGAGGCGGTTTTTTGCTTTGAGAAACGAGATAAAGCAGTTTTTAGAGAAACATGATACCAACAAAGAACTGATCAGAAAAATGCCTGATCCACATTTTAACAGCGTATTGGCCTTTTTAACTGATATCACCCAGCACATGAATGAACTCAACGTGAAGCTACAGGGACGTTCCCAAACAGTCTCAGATTTGGTAAGACACCTAGATGGATTTATAAGTCAACTAAAGTTTTTAGATTTACCCTGGCCAAAGAAAACTTCATTCATTTTCCTTCGTGCAAAGAATTAATTGAGGAGCGCGGTGACACTGATTTCAAATTTTCTGTATTAATGTTAGACAAACTATTGGAGCAATTCAATGAACGATTTTCTGACTTCAGTGGTATACGACCAGAACTGGCATGTTTAACAAACCTATGAAGTGTGACATTTTCCAACAACATGACACTTTTCAGTTGGAGTTATGTAACCTCCAAAGTGGCCCCTTTTTCCAATCAAGGATGGAGATAGGAGTTGACTTTTGGAAACTTGTGCCACAGGAAAAATATCCCGCATTGAGTGATTTCAGTTTGAAAATTACTTCTATGTTCGGAAGCACATATATATGTGAATGCGCTTTTTCAACAAAGAAGGAGATTAAATCGTCACAAAGAAACCGACTCACTGATAGCCACCTTCAGGATTTATTACGAATATCATCATCATCTTTACACATTGACTTTGATGAACTTGTTGCTGCACATGAACGTCCACATTGTTCTCATTAAGGTTTGGTACATGTCAACTTTAAAATGACCTAACTAAAACATGTTTGTTAAACAATATAAATAGCAAATTTTATTCATGTTTATAAATCAACTAGGCATTTTTAACTCTGTTGCAATAAAATGATTTATGTAAGCAAATAATGCCGATAAATAACAACAATATTACCTTCAAACAAACGCCAAGTTTATTTGTATTGATGTTGTTATGTGTATGGCCCGCCACTAAAAAAATAATAAAAAAGTGGCCCGCCATTTGAAAGAAATTGGCCATCCCTGGTCTAAATAACAAGATAATCCTCAAGATAAGCACACAGGCGCTTATTTAGAATCACCTAGTTTACAACATAAGTTATCAACAGTTACTACGAATTGTAGTTTCTTTTGTCTACACCTCTAGACGTCAATATTAATAAGTTTGAGGAAAGCGTTGGCCAGTTCAAGGCTGCGACATCCCAATACAGATTGTCCAGGTATGGTAACCGGTGATGGCCACAAGAGCCTTCTCTGTTCATATGTTGGGCATGGGGGACTGGTTGTCTCGAGGCAAGACGCCGGCCTCGAGACAGAAAAGTTGTGGGTTCAAATCCCGGCATCACCAGTTGGGATTTTTATTTGTGATTTCTCTCTTCGGCAACCACCCCTGGTCTCAGCAGCGAGGCCCGGCTTGAAATGTCAATTACTCATGGACGGAAAAAAATATGAGTACCTCCGAAGACAGAGTTATCTGCCTGTGCGACGTGGAACCCCTGTGCATACGGCTGCCAGGGAAAATTGGATTAGCACGCAAAATTCAGTTCCTAGTCTCTAGGGACTTCGTCCGAGGTAAAAAAGTAAAAAGCTGTCGAACGAAAATATATAAATATTGGGCATGGTTGTAGCTTGATATCGAGAAGTCATTTTGTCTGTGTCACATTCATCAGAGGTTCCTACCCTTAGAGTATTGAAGAGGTCATGGTTAGTCGAAGGCCCCGGTATCACTGCAAAAGAATTAAAATCTATAATTGTTCAACCACCCGTGCCAGTGGAATCATCCGAATTAAAACTGATCTCATTGAAGGATCCAAACAAAGAAAGGTAGTTGCAGTCCCCATCAGAGCAGCTACAGCACATGTCAAAAGACATAAGGCCAAGTGGCACCGAAAGTGAACGCAGCCGAAACTGAACTGTCCTTCGTCATACAATATCATCATTCATCGTATGCAATCGGAATATCGGAACACCATCCGGATGAAAAACACAGCTCACGGCGTGCACAGAGCACTAAACTCCGTAGCTCCGGTAGCAAATTGGACTTGGAATATGAGGTCACTGCAACATTGAACACTTTTCAGACTGAGCTTCAATGGTTCCCGCCGTCTATCCACCATATTGCCAGGAAGTCCACTGAGAATGTGATATCTCAATCTGCTGTAGCCTAAGAAAGTAGTTTAGTAACCAACCATATGCGCGTCATTTCATGAAAGAATAGCCCATTCCATTAACTAATTCCTTGTATATTTCTATCTATCTATTGACCTTTCGAGCCGTAACCGGCCCATAGGGCGTAGACCAAGATACACCTTCACCTATATGAATTTTTGTTCTAGCAGTTTTCTTTTAAAGATATTTTATCAAATCTCGCCATCTGTCTCTGTTCTGTGCAAGCAGTTCTATCTCATTGAGGGAGCCGATTCCTGCTGCTCTTGCCTCTCTCATCAATGTTCTTCTCAGTGTCTCCCTGGGTCTTCCTCTTTTTCTTTTACCTGTTGTTTCCCATATGAGGGCTTGCTTTGCTATTCGATTATTATCTCTTCTCATCACATGTCCAACGTATGACCATCGTCTTTTCTTTATTACTGAAGATATTAGTGGTTGATTGGCGATTTCTCTAATTTCCTCGTTTGTTTTGAATTCGTTCCATTCTATACCAAGTATTTTCCTTAGACATTTATTTTCGAATGCGTTCAACTTTGTTTCTATATCTCTTGTTGTTTTCCAGCTTTCACACGCATACGTAAGGGTTGATAGTACATTTGATTTGAATAGCCTAAGTTTTGTGTTTGTGCTAATGAGTTTTGATTTCCACAACTTTTCAAGGCTTCTGAAAGACATTGCTGCTTTAGCCAGTCTGATTCTAATTTCTTTGCTCGTATCCCCTTCTCGATCAATGTGACTTCCAAGATAGATGAAGTGATCGATCTCTTCTACTGGTTTGTTTTCCATGTATATTTTGTCACTTGCTGGAATTAAACTTTTCATGACTTTAGTCTTTTCATGATTGACCTCAAGCCCAATTTTGCTGGCTATTGATGATAGTTCATTTGTGTTTTCCTGCATCGTTTTTATCTGATTGCTGATGAGAACTATGTCATCAGCAAAGTCCAGGTCCTCCAAATGGTCTCCTTGTATCCATTCGATGCCTTTATTACCAGTGCAGCATTTCTTCATTATGAAGTCCATAACAATTCCAAATAACAAGGGCGATAAAATACATCCTTGTTTAACCCCAGTTTCTATTGGGAAACATTCGCTCAGTCCTTCCTCTGTTCGAACTGCACATGTGTAACCATCATACATGTCTTTGATAATATTTATGATTTTTGATGGTAAGCCATATTGCTTCAGAATTTTCCACAAAGAATCTCTATGAATACTATCAAATGCTTTTTTGAAGTCGATGAAGTTAAGTACAAAAGGTTTTTGCTTTTCAATGTGTTCCTCCAATATAAGTCGTAGAGTGAAAATGTGGTCAAGACAGCTTCTCCCTTTTCTAAACCCAGCCTGTTCTTCACGCATTACTGTATCTATTGAATCCTTTATTCTATTTAGGATGATTTTACAGAATAATTTTGAGGCAACTGACAAAAGTGTCACGCCTCTCCAATTGTTACAATCTCTAAGATTGCCCTTTTTTGGGATCTTAACAATGATTCCTTTTTTCCATTTATGAGGCGTCTTCTCTGTTTTCCAAATGATGTTGAACATTTTTTGGAGATGTATTAAATTATGGCTATCAATTGCCTTGAGGATCTCAGCTGTTAACTTATCCTCTCCAGCAGCCTTGTTATTGGTCATTAGCTTTAAGGTGGTTTCTATTTCACTCAAGGTGAAGTCATCTAAATTTACATCTAATTCTGCTGCTGGTGTTTCAGCTTCAAAATCTATTAAACTGTGAGGTAGTGGACGGTTAAGAATTTCTTTGAAGTGTTCCGCCCAACGGGCTTTTATGTCTGCGCTTGTTGGTAGCATTAATCCAGATTTGTCTAGAATTGGTGTTCCACTGGATGTATAGGTGTTTGTCAGCATCTTTTGTACAGTATAAAGAGTTCTGCTGTCTCCTGTAATTGCAGCTGTCTCTGCTTTCTCTGCCAAGTTGTATATTTAACAGAACATAATTTCATCGAGATCTTTTAGCTGTGTGTCCATCTTTGGTATCTGCCATAGATATCAATACATCCGACAACACATATGTGTGTGTGTGTACTGATGTATGTGTGTGCTCGTTTATGTGTGTATACTCGTGTATGTATGTGTTAACTAGTGTATGTGTATGTGTGCTCGTGTGTGTGTGTACTGATGTATGTGTGTGTATATGCTCGTTTATGTGTGTATACTCGTGTATGTATGTGTGTACTAGTGTATGTATGTGTATGTGTGCTCGTGTGTGTGTGTGTGTGTGTGTATATATATACTCATGTATGTGTGTGTGTGTGTGTGTGTGTGTATATACTGGTGTATGTGTTACCTTCCTTTCCTCCCGTTGTCCCCGTCCTATCGTGAAACCATTGGACATGTCACGCGAAAAGAGGGCACTTGGAAAACTATAATAAGAGGCAGAATGAATAGAAAGAAGAGCAGAGAAAAACAAGAGGCACAATATTGGACAGTTCATCGAAATGGCTTCATAGAAGATCACCATTGAAGTCATGCCATGTATGGAAGATCGAGGGATGTGGAGAGAGTTCATCGGTTACGTCAATCGGCATAGCACCTGATGATGATGACGTATTATATATATATATATATATATATATATATATATATATTTATATGCTTCAAATCTAATGGTTGCAAAACAATGGACACAGCTTGCAAAATTATTCAATCATATCTAGGGTAAAGCCATTAATCTTTAGTTATATGAAACAGATGGAGACAAGTTATTTTAATTCCCCTTTGCAGAAACTAAAGAATAAATGACTTCTCATCAATAAATCAGAGTTAAAAGACCTAGCTTTGTTGAAACTCACAAGTCTGGAGTTTTTTTTATGATAGGGCTGCTAAGCTGATGAGAATAGATGGGTTTTTACAATGCTAATCAATTAAACACAACAGCTGTGAAAAGGACGAGCAAGAGCTTCATTTTTAGTACCCAGAATGATACAATTGTAGATTTAAGTAATATGAAACTATATATTTAGAGCTTCGCAACAGGAGGCAATCTGATCGTCAGATGAAGACTACCGGCGAGCAAGTGTTTCAGCCCTTTAGCTTTTTAACACTTTAAGAGAGGTGGGCCCGTTTGGGCATCGACTAGCTGCTGCATCGAATTATAAAGCTTACAATATATTCGGCACAAAATAATCACTCTTTGTCTCCGCAACACTTCTGGTCGAATCTTTTTCAGAAGTCTAAAATGGTTTATTTTTGGTTGTCCTTTTATATACACTCGCCTACATGCTACTTTTTGTTATGGCGTGATTCGGCACAAAGGAGTGAATCGGTAAATGATAATAGGTGATAAAGATAGGTCGGCTTCGGAACTCCACTACTTCGAAGATCACCCACATATCTTGTGTTTGAATAGGTAGAAGAGGTTGGGAGTACAAGGAGCGATCTTAATAAAATAGCAAGAAACGTGATGGCTTTGAATGTGCTTGTTGAAGACCGATGATCCACGGGAAGCTGAAAGGTTAGAAGAAGAAATAGAAGAGGATGACATAATAATTGTGTTGTTGATTCAACAGTGTATCTCAGAAGATCTCAAACTGATTAGTTCTGTGTTTGTTTCAATATTGTCTCCATACTTATCAAAGTGATTAGTTATGTTATTGATTCAACACATGCTCTCTAAGCTTGACAAAGTGACTAGTTATGTTATTGATTCAACACATGCTCTCTATGCTTATCAAACTGATTAGTTATGTTATTGATTCAACACATGCTCTCTATGCTTATCAAAGTGATTAGTTATGTTATTGATTCAACACATGCTCTCTATACTTATCAAAGTGATTAGTTATGTTATTGATTCAACACATGCTCTCTAAGCTTATCAAACTGACTAGTTATGTTATTGATTCAACACATGCTCTCTATGCTTATCAAACTGACTAGTTATGTTATTGATTCAACACATGCTCTCTAAGCTTGTCAAACTGACTAGTTATGTTATTGATTCAACACATGCTCTCTATACTTATCAAAGTGATTAGTTATGTTATTGATTCAACACATGCTCTCTATGCTTATCAAAGTGATTAGTTATGTTATTGATTCAACACATGCTCTCTATGCTTATCAAAGTGATTAGTTATGTAATTGGTTCAACACATGCTCTCTATACTTATCAAACTGATTAGTTATGTTATTGATTCAACACATGCTCTCTATACTTATCAAAGTGATTAGTTATGTTATTGATTCAACACATGCTCTCTATGCTTATCAAAGTGATTAGTTATGTTATTGATTCAACACATGCTCTCTATGCTTATCAAAGTGATTAGTCATGTTATTGATTCAACACATGGTCTCTAAGCTTGTCAAAGTGACTAGTTATGTTATTGATTCAACACATGCTCTCTATACTTATCAAACTGATTAGTTATGTTATTGATTCAACACATGCTCTCTATACTTATCAAACTGATTAGTTATGTTATTGATTCAACACATGCTCTCTATACTTATCAAAGTGATTAGTTATGTTATTGATTCAACACATGCTCTCTATGCTTATCAAACTGACTAGTTATGTTATTGATTCAACACATGCTCTCTAAGCTTGTCAAAGTGATTAGCTCTCATTTGTTTCAGCATTGTTTCCGTACTTACCAAACTGACTAGTTCTGTGTTTGATTTAACATTGTCTCCGTACTTATCAAATTGATTATAGCTTGTTTCATAACTCATGCCCAACTTTTAAAATCGATAGCTTTTTAACCGCTTGTTGTAAGTTGTTCAAAATTTGCATGTAAAGTTATAATGATTAGAACCCAACAGGGAATTAAATTTCATAAAAAAAAAACATTTGGTTATTATTGTTGCTTATTTGATTTATATAAATTTATAACGACCCATTGATGTAGTCAAAACTTAATGTTTACAGTATTTTAAGTTAAAAATAGCGAGTAAAAATCCATACACGGTCAAATTGACGTGTTTGCACGCTTCCACCGTGGTTTTTTGACACAATTAGACACTTGTAAAAAACACGAGAAATTGTGTGTTCCATTTCCGTTCATTCATAGGTGGAGACGTGAAACGATAACATTTATCATGAGTCTTAAAATGAAATTCTGCAGTTTACAAAACATCGCAATAAAACTGTATGACTATTTTTGCAAAGAGGCTAAACGAGGAAGATTATTTCATTCTTTAGAAAACCCTGAGAATAGGACAAGCAAGACACATTTTGAATTTATCTAAACGGTCATTTAATCGCTGGATTCAAGCACGTGACCGTCAATGTTCAAAATATACAAAATCACAAGGAAGAGCAAAAATGTTGGATAATTTCGACAGTGAACTTATTAGAAGTGAAATTCGCAAAATGTTGGGTATGAATGAAACTGTTACAATAAGAAAATTAAAAGTATCGCTGAAAAAGAACAACTGTATTGAAATATCAAAGTCTACATTATGGAGGAATGTGAGAGCTGCAGGCTTTACATTCAGAAAGTATTCCAATGGACGAAACATCATCTGTGAGAAGCCACATATAGTAGTCATGAGAAGCAAGTACTTACGTGAAGTAAAAGAGGTGCGCAAGCAAGGTTATGATATTGTGTACTTGGATGAAACATGGATCAATGCTCACCACACTAACCAAAGGGAATGGCACCAAAGGGAATGGCAGTCATCAGATGGAAAGATTAAGAGATTAATACCTAGCAGCAAAGGACAGCGCTTGATAATTGCTCATGCAGGTAGTCGACAACATGGACTAATACAGAATGCAGAGCTCATTTTTCTTTCAAAATCCATAGACAATCGGGATTATCACTCTGAGATGAATGGTCACATATTTAGACATTGGATTGAAAATTCTGTTCTCCCATCACTAGATCGACCATCTTGCCTAATAATGGACAATGCAGCCTACCACAACATTGTTGCACTTGAAGATAAAGTCCCGACGTCATCCAGTACAAAAGATGCTATTAAGATATGGCTCACAAAGGAGCACATACAATTTAATAACATGTACTTAAAACCTGAATTACTATCTCTAGTAAAGCAAAAACAAAGGACAAAGATTTTTCAAATAGATAAGATTATCCAAGAGCACGGTCAAATAAGTTTGAGGCTGCCACCTTACCATGCTCATTTAAATCCAATAGAACTAATCTGGGCAAAATTAAAAGGACAAGTGGCAGATGAAAATACAACATTCAAATATGCGATGTAAAGACTCTTGCTAATCTCGCTTTATTAAATATAGACAAAGATTATTGGGCTAAATGTGAAGACCACGTCTTAAAACAGGAAGAGGAATATTGGAAAAATGATGGTTTTGTGGAATGTTCAACCCCAAACAGTTATTAATCTTTTAGACTCGTCTGATTCAGAATGAAAGTATATAGCCCCCACAATGTTGGCCCCTATATTACCTTAAATTAGTTCAACAAACGGTCCTTTTCAGGACCACACAACTATGAAAATTGGACATACAGGTATACCTTGATATTATCGTCCGTCCTCGAACTGAGAAGACAATAATTCTCCTGGTTTTTTGTGTTATTCAGTTATTTCCCCATTACGGCCACGCCTTTACCTAGTGAAAATTAATCATAGACCAGCAACTACGGTAATTTCTATTCTTTAGGGCTTCACAATTTACAATTTTGACAAACATCAAAGAAATTCGCCGCTTTAAGAAAACTGCAGCTGCAAGATATTTGTTAAATATACATTTAAAGGGTCTTTTGCATTCTAATAACATTTGGAAAATTTCAAGTTTTTAACAAACGGTTACTGAGTAATAGGGTTTTGAAGTTGGGCACGTGATTTGAAACGAGCTATAGTTCTGTGTTTGAACATTCATCGTGTCCATAGTTGTCAACAGCTTAGTTCTGAATTATTATTTTTATTCAACGACTGACAGTCAGGTTCTGTGACGTGACATTGTGATCTTCTTTCCTTCCTCATTTGCCTTTCATCGTTGAGGGGAGATATATTTTGCGGTCTTTTGCTCGTCTGTTGTACCTCTTGCTGTAGTGTTTCTAATATTCAGTCACTCCATCATTTTCGTTGTCGACCCTTGTGTCTGGTGTTCTCGCAACTTTTATTAAAGGCTCGTTGTGTGATATTTTGATCTGTTTGTTATGTTACGTGGCGAAACCATTTTATATGTTCTGTATGTATTATATTGCGGGGATTATTCTTAGCTTTTTTTTCTCAGATTCACTTGTTTGATTGTCTATTATTACGTTGATTTTCTGTTTTTCTTTTGACATGTTCATAACTTTAATATTATTGTTGTTGATTTTCATGTTGTAGCGGGTTTCTGTGCTGCTAAGCCTATTTAAGAGTTCTTGTACTATTCTTACAATATTTGATAATTAAAAACACAGGAAAAGGTGAAGAATGGTTTAAGAAATGGGTTTGTGTTGTCCCCGAACGTCGGGATCGTCTGTAGGGTCAGGAGAAGCTAGCGTCGGGGACACTAAAGTTGATCGTGTTTAATGTTTCACTAATGTTAAGCCAGGGAGCCCTTTGGGAAGGTGGTCCCCGTAGATGTTTAATAGCTCCAGTGCCAGCTTCATGGCCTGGTCTTTGTTGTCCGTAAGGCGAGTGTTTTCTAGACCTCTTGTCCATGAGTTGTGGTAACTGGACAGCTTCTTAGCCTTGTTGTCCAGCAACACGTGCGGAATGTCCAACAGCGTAGCAAGGATGTGTCCATGCAGACGGTCAGTAACAACAACTCTGCCACGTTGGGTGAAGAATAGCCCCATGACTGTGACGTATATGGACTTTTCCCAGCTTGTGCCGGCCTTTGGGGTCAAGAATGCCCACCATCAGAAACGTGGACCCTCAGGTGAGGGGATAAGGCGGAATGGCCTTGTACCCAGGCGTCTCACGGTCATTTCTCTTAATCCACAAGATGTCAAACACTGGTGGCATGAATCTCTTGACCAGGCCGATGTGAAAAGCCATATCTGGAGCTACCAACAAGCGCGATGTTCCGTTAAAGTATTTCCTGGCGATGTCGTACGATTGGTAGTCACGCAGGACAAATGTCAGATTCTCGTTACAGCAGTAGATGCTGATACAGCGCTGAAAGCTCTTGCTGCTGTTGTCTTTCAGGTAAACACTTTGTGGAAACATAAAGAATTTAAAGCCACGGAGTTTGTCAAAGGCGGATGCTCTAAAGTTATCATTCACGTTGTAGATGTTGATGTTGCCTCCCCCGTGTAGAAGAATGACCAGCTCGTCTGGAGAGTATTTTCTGGCGACACTGATGATTGTCTTTAGTTTGTCTTTCCCGCAGACCTTCGTGTTGCAGTAGTAGACCAGGTCAAGGCCCAGACGTGCTAGAAACAACATCTCTCCGACTGTTATTGCCGGATCTCCCTTGTTCTCAAAGTCGGCTGTGTCCAGCAACATGCAGTATTTAAATTGACCAATCGCATCCACGAACATGTTGTAGTGGATCCTTTGTGCTTCTCGAATAACCTCGATAGAGGTTCTCAAGTTTTTAGACAAGTAATTCGACCTTTCTGGATGATCAAATAATCGACTCTTCAAATACATATTAATCCCTGCAGTCAGATTATCCGGATAGCCTTGTAAATTAGGCGCTAGTTGACTGTCTCCAGGCCGCTGTAGGGTGTCTGAACTAAAAGAATGGTACAAGAATTGATCATACTCCGATTTATCGTCCAGAAATGTATTTGCTGATATCTTAGTCGGTCTTGAGCTGTAAGGATCGTTGTAGGATTGAGGAGAGTGTGTTGAAACCATGTGAGAAACTACGAGGACAGCCATCATACAACAAGAAGAGATGCCCAGCAGGTACCAACGTGGAGGCTTGAAGGAGTTTCCATGTCGCTCTGTTTGAAGACGAGAGAATAGTAGAAAAATATAAGGAATAATGGCCAAGTTTGGCAATTTGTATTGGCTGCGATAAGAAAGTTAACATTGTTTGACAATTTATATGTGATGGAACAAGGAAAATAAGAGTTAACATTATATGTCAATTTGTGTGTGCTGTCAGAGAGAAAATTAGAGTTAATGAGTCAATTTGACATTTTCTTTGTATTGTTCCAGGGGAAAAAATCTAATGAATGAGTACGTTTGATATTCATTCATGCGGTATGGTGGTGGTTAGGTAACGTTTAATATGTATGTGCCTCTGTGTATGTTGTGTGTAGGCATAAAGGCACACTTAGGCACATATCATATTTTTCTTTCTTTCTTTTGTTCATTTGCTGTTTTCCTGAGGCATCACAGAAGAAAGGAGGAGTGCTTAATACAATGGCCTTAGATGTTGTATTGCTTGTTATTTTGGTAATTTCCCTTTTACATGTAGTGTCACTGTTTCGTATATAGACGCTTTAAATATAAAACTGATTTTGTTCTTGCGTATGTCTGTAATCTCTTCTATGGTCTCCCTCTTGCCCTCTGCCCTGATGTTTTGAGGCAGAAAGCTTTTCATATGTGGATGATTTAATTCTTACCATGTTTTCGAACCATTTCATTTGTTGTATATTTCTTTCTTTCTGGAATTTATTCGATGACTCCTAAGGACAGAGATAGTAATTTTTGTCATCCTTCCTTAAAAGGGCGTTAAGCGGGCGTAGATGCGATGTGTTGTGGTTTATTTGCGTTTTTTCAGCCCAACACATCCGACTTCAGCTCGGTATATTTGAGTACCCAGTTGCCTTCCATCACGATCCTTACCCGCTTGGCCAGACTAGACTTCATAGTCTGTTACTAGAGGCACCACGATGAGGTGGAGTAGAGTAGGGATGACTCTTATTCACCAATCCTGGCACAAGCCATCAGCAATGAGTTGCTGGCAGCTTCCAGTTCTTTTAATGTCAAGCTACCCTGGCACCCGTGGTATAATATAATCTGGAATGTTCAATCTTGAAGTCTAACGAATTATATATATGGAATCGCGATGGCTCAGTGGTTAGTGAACTGGACTACAAAGGACAAGAGGTAGGGTCGATCCCAACCGACTGCTTCCGGTTCACCCAGCCTTTAATGGGTACCAGATTTTTTTCTGGGAAAGTAAAGCGGCACGGGCGTAATACCGACCACATTACCCCAAAAATCATGTGCCAATGGTCTGTAAAATTTATGGTCACTAACACCATATTCCCTATACGGCACTTGGCGTGACGGGAGTACTTTACTTTTTACTTTGTGTATAGATAATAACAATAATGTTATGCACATATTTAAGTATATATGTCTATATAGAAGTTTCGTTTGTAAATGAACAAAAAAATTCTTCAACTAAAACCATGCTGTTGGCTTTCATTTCGCCTTATGTTTGCATATATGTAATCATCACCTACTTCACGCTTTAAACCGTTATAAAGAAGTGGAGAAATATAGCCAGCGCCATCTATTATAGACACCCATTACCAACACAGAGCATATTGCTTTAATAAGGAAATAGCATGGTGACTCATAACGATACAACTATATGACAACAACTTCTACTACAGACTACATTTACCAACAAAATAGCCTTTCTGTGGATAAGCACAGAGCCCACACCTTAACATGAAACACCATCTCGACTACCGCGACTCAGTAATACATCAACTGTCTACTCCTGCTCACATACAAATAAAATTATCAATTAATAGCCATACCCACGACTATAAGTAAGCCATTATCCATAATCTATTTGGACATAATTACTCACAAAGGAAACCTGCATTTATTAGACAATAATAGCTATCTCTGACTACTTCTCATATTTCTATATAGTAAAAGTAAAGTTACCCCCGTCATGCCAAGTGGCGTATAGGGAATATGGTGTTATAGTTTGACCATAAATTTTACAGACCTCCGGCACATGATTTTTGGGGTAATGTGGTCGGTATTACGCCCATGCCGCTTTACTTTTCCAGAAAAAAATCTGGTACCCATTAAAGTCTGAGTGGACCAGAGCCGTCGGTTGCGATCGAACCCTACCTCTTGTCCTTTGTAGTCCAGTTCACTAATCACTGAGCTATCGCGGCTCCCATATTTTCTATACACATCCGAGTAAATGAAGGGAACATATTATTTTTGCTATATTGTTTTGCGGCAGTTTATAAATGTCACATTTTCCTGTATATAAACATTTGTGGCGGTAAATCTAGGGTGTAACCCTACTACCACGCTAAATAACTCTTACCACTATTCCTATTTTCTCTAGATAGCTTATATAATCAATGGAAAAATAGTATTTTGCTACATGCCTCTACGGCAGTCTATCATTTTCATATTTACTTCTATTTTTTTTAAAAAAGCGTTGCGATAGGAGCGAATGGAGCATGCAAATCTCCTACGCCCTCTACAATCCAGTTCATGCATGTTACCATCTTTTGCCATTTATCTGCTTTTGATTTCGCTTCACCTTCTATCTTTTCCCCGCACATATCACTCCGTCCCTTAAAAACATACCATTAAAATGCTATCAAAATAATCTTTTCCATCGGTCAGCTTTGGTTCATGACATTGCATTTTCTAGGTTTACCACACCGCCCCTAACATACTAGTCCGCCCATTAAAACCCATTCAAATCCATTCAAATCTCGCCAAAATCCTTTAAAAATTCCGCCAAAATAAATTAAAATCAATGTTAAATCCAGCCAAAATCACACTAGCATCCGTTGGGGCTGCTATTTTGGGTATTATTTACCGCAGTTTACCCTATTCTAATTTTGTTTCTTTTCTCTGATATTAACTGTGTTGCTGAATAGAACTGTTATTGAGCAGCAACGTTGTAACATTTTTATGCAGCACTATCACCCAAGAGCTCTAGGCTGACCTATTGTTTTCTTCAATTTTCAAAGAGTGCACAACGTGACCATCAAGTTACCTTCATCAGATGTTGCTTTTCTTGTCCTGGTCCTCTGAATGTCCCACGAGTACAGGAACAGTCCCAGCGTGCACCAGGCCAGTCCCAGGAAGTTGTATGTTGTTGCTACCCTCCTGCCTCCCAAGTACAACATCAGCACCACCAACACGCGCTTCTTGATGTTGGCCACAGCGTGGCTGACAACCGACAGCTGAAATGTGGATGATGTAGTCGGTAAGTTTTGTTGTAGACCATCACCATCATCATGTAGCGTGTCTCTGTTGGATCTATGCTTCCATGATAACTACAGTCTTCATCATCATCATGTGCCGTACTAGTTGACGTAGACGATTATGTACTTCCACAATCTTCTATCTACAGTACATCGTATCAGTTCTGTTGTTGACTGTTTTCCATGCCATGACACCAAGCTATCCAGTATTTTCTCTCTTTGTCGTCCGCGATCTCTCTTTCCTTTTATTATGCCAGTTGTAACCAAGTATTCCAACTTTCCTCTTCTCATGATGTGCCCGAAAAATGTTGATTGTTTCTTTCTGATGTTTTTTAAGAGCTCCCTTTTTGTGTTGGCCTCTTTGAGAACTTCCTCGTTGGTCTTTTTAGCTGTCCAGGGAACTAAAAATATATTAATTTAAAATGGCTTAATCAGAGCCCATAAAGTGTGTCGTGTAACTAGGCCATGGCAGCGATTAGATTAAGATAACAGGTAGTCGGGATAGGTTGATTGTTGACATAATAAATGTTAATGCTACAACTTTAGAATCGATTTCTAGATCTGGTGCTCTTCTTCTTCTTCTACCTTTTTAGCTCCCAGTGGAGCATAGGTCTTCAACAAACACTTTCCAAATCGTTCTGTCTCTTGCCATTATTTTAAGATCATTCCATGGCTTCCCCATCATCTTCATCTCTGCATCTATCTGTCTTCTCCAAGAATTCCTTGGTCTTCCTCTTTGTCTTTTCCCCTGGGGATTCAAAAAAAGGGCCTGTTGTGTAATACTCTCAGTTGGCTTCCGTAGTGTGTGTCCTATCCAACGCCATCGTCTTCGCTGTATCTCTTTATCCTCTGGTGTTTGACTGGTACATTTCCATAATTCTATGTTAGTGATTTTGTCCTGCCATTTCCATCCTTTTATCCTGGGTAAGCATCCATTAATGAAAGTCTGTATCTTCGTGATTGTCAATTTTGTTGTTCTCCATGTTTCACAGCCATATAATAGGACCGACTTAACATTTGAGTTGAAAATTTTTATTTTTGTATTTAACCTAGTTTCTTTGGATTTCCATATGTTTCCCAGTGCAATGAAAGCTCCTCTTGATTTTGATATCCTTATTTTGGTATCATTTTCTATTCCTCCCTCTTTATCTATATTACTGCCCAGATATATGTAAGATTGTACATCTAATAAAGGTAATTCTCCTAGTTGATCTGGAGCTCGAAGCGAACAAATTATTGGAAATTAGTTAACATAGTAAGAGGTCGTATTCGATTGACGGCTTCCAGGTTCACCCAGCCTTAAGTGGGATTTTTGTCTGGGGAAGAAAAGCGGCACGGCAATCATACCGACTATAAAAAATATGGGCACTAACCCGATATTTCCTGTACGATACGTATTGTAACTGGGCTCTCTTCGTCTTTTCTTTTTTAGTTGGCAACATGTAGAAAGAGTTTTAGTAATTAGTCTAGATTAGGTAGTACGTATGCGTGTGAAAGCTGGAAAACAACAAGAGATATAGAAACAAAGTTGAACGCATTCGAAAATAAATGTCTAAGGAAAATACTTGGTATAGAGAGGAACGAATTCAAAACAAACGAGGAAATTAGAGAAATCGCCAATCAACCACTAATATCTTCAGTAATAAAGAAAAGACGAAGGTCATATGTTGGACATGTGATGAGAAGAGATAATAACCGAATAGCAAAGCAAACCCTCATATGGGAAACAACAGGTAAGAGAAAAAGAGGAAGATCCAGAGAGACACTGAGAAGAACATTGATGAGAGAGGCAAGAGCAGCAGGATTCGGCTCCCTCAATGAGATTTCCTTTTTCCTTTTATTTTGCCAGTTGTAACCAAGTATTCCAACTTTCCTCTTCTCATGATGTGCTCGAAAAATGTTGATTGTTTCTTTCTGATGTTTTTTTAAGAGCTCCCTTTTTGTGTTGGCCTCTTTGAGAACTTCCTCATTGGTCTTTTTGGCTGTCCAGGGACTTTCAACATTCTTCTGAGAAATCCCATCTCTGTGGCCTCTAATCGTCTTTTCATTTGTTTGTCCACTGTCCATGATTCGCTTCCATAGGTCAGAATTTGTTCTATATAGCACTGATGAACTCTCTTTCTCATTTCTATTGACATAGATTTGTTTCATAAGATAATTTTCTGAAATGCTATTTTGGCCTGAGTTATTCTGCTTTTTATTTCTGTGGTGCATCTACCATCAGATGTTATTATTGTGCCCACGTATTTGACTCGTTGCACTTATTTCAGATTTGTCCTGTTAATTTTTATGCTGCATGATGGTGATAATTGTTTCTTCAATATGACCATTACTTCTCTTTTCTTATTATTTAGACTTAGACCTTTCTTGTTGCTTTCTTTTACTTTAATGTCTATCATTTCGTGTAGTTAATTCCTTAGCTCTGCTATCAAGGCTGTGTCAGCCACATATCGCAAATTATTTATGTTGTGACTGATGACTTCAATCTATCTTTTATATCTACTATTGATCTTATAATATTTTTGCCGTAAAGTAAAACTTTACAACTGTAAAGAATACAGCCTTGTCTGACTCCTTATTTTCTATATTAGAACTGTCCTGTTTGGTTGCTAATTCTTATGTCTGATGTTTGGTGCCAGTACATGTTTTTTTATGAACCGCAGATCCTTGCCATCATTTTTTAATTTCTCCAGTACATTGATTATTTCCACATGCTTTACTTTGTCAAATGCTTTTGTGTAGTCTGTAAAGCACATGTATAATTTTTTCTTTACATCTATAGCTCTTTCTACCAATACTGGGAAGCTTCTTAAACTTCCAAGAGATACCAGCGCCTGCTGCAGTCATGCCCGACTTGTCTGTGGCATCCTACAACTAATTTCTTCTCGGTGTTCCTCGATGTCGTCTGTCAGGTACCATTCTCTTAAATATTATTTTCATTATACCATCCTATCTACCATAATATTTTATCTTCATTGTTTTCTTTATCAAACATTTCTCTGACATCTTATATTGTTACAAAATGTACATAATTGTTCTTTTCTATGAATATTTTTCCGTAACGGATGCATTCAAAAACATTAATGAATTATTCAACCGAGTTATCTATCAATTGTCCACACTGGACAGCCATCTGTCGCTTTTGGATAGATAAATTATAGGCTATTCTTCGGCATGTGTTGCACAGATGTTTATATATATATATATATTTAAAAAAATCTATAGCTGCCTATGATCACTTAGCTCTTCTATCACACAGCCATCAACAGATGCAGTATACAGTGAGCATACTTAATGAGAGATCAGAACAGCTAGGACTGAAAATTAATAGAGATAAGACCAACATTGTGAGAATTAATGCAGTTGGCAATAACCAAATAAAATTAGGAGAAATACCTCTACTAGACGTACAATCTTGCATATATCTGGGTAGTAATATAGATACAGAGGGAGAACAGAAAATGATACCAAAATAAGGATATCAAAAGCAAGAGGAGCTTTCGTTGCACTGGGAAACATGTGGAAGTCCAAAGAAATTAGATTAAAAATAAAAATAAAAATTTTCAACTCCAATGTTAAGTCAGACCTATTTTATGGCTGTGAAACATGGAGAACAACAAAATTGACAATCATGAAGATACAGACTTACATTAATGGATTTCAATGCAGAATAATAGAATGGAAATGGCAGGACAAAATCACTAACATAGAATTATGGAAATGTACCAGTCAAATACCAGTGGATAAAGAGATACAGCGAAGACGATGTCGCTGGATAGGACACACACTGCGGAAGCCAACTGAGAGTATTACACAACAGGCCCTTTTTTGGAATCCCCGGAAGAAAAGACAAAGAGGAAGAACCAAGAAGTTCTTGGAGAAGACAGACAGAAGCAGATATGAAGATGATAGGGAAGACATGGAATGATCTTAAAAGAATGGCAAGAAACAGAACGACTTGGAAAGTGTTTGTTGAAGATCTATGCTCCACAGGGAGCTGAAAGGTAGAAGACCTATGATCAGCCTTCTTTTTTTGACTCCTTGATAAACTTTCAAACGTTTATTGTAGGCAATGAATGAGATATATTTTCTTGTTTGTTTGCATACGCCAGCTTGATATCTCCAGTAGAATCTCAAGGGACAGTATTTTCCTATTTTGCACACCAGCAACCGCATTCTCAGGTGTACCTCACCATACAGGCAAATATTCTCAGACTTCAGAAATATTCTCATTTTTTTAAGTGAAGAGTTTTAACGTTTTTGGATTTTTTTCCTTTCAAATTTTACCCGGGCAGCGGCCGCTTTTGGTCTACTCTTTTCGATTTACAATTGCCTAGAGTTTTTAACGTGTACAAGAATGCACTTAGTACCTCCTATTTTTCACCGTTATCCAACTGGACCAGAGGTTAGAAAATACTGTCCGGAGACCAGAGGAAGGTAAAAACACGAAAAATACCACGGATACCATTTTTTATTTATTTCCTACATCAGTGGTGGAATCGAACCCTGGGCCAGGGTACTGGGTGGTTTAGAGATAAGATACAACCGAAATAAACAAAAGAATAGGAATGGCAAAAAGTAATTTTAATGTTATGAAAAACATACTAACATCAAAACAAATAACACCAGGTCTAAAACCAAGAATAGCAAAATGTTACATTTTCTCAATATTCCTGTATGATGCAGAAACATGAACATTAGACAAGCAAACATAACAGAGAATTGAAGCCTTTGAAATGTGGATATATAGAAGAATATGTAGAATTGGATGGAAGGAAAAGAAAACAAACGAAGAAGTCTTAAAATAACTAAAAATGAAAAGAGAACTACTAAATACAATTCAAACAAGACAAATGAGATTTTTGGGCCATGTTAAAAAACACAAAAGCCTACTAAAAGTAATCCTGGAGGGGAAAATACAAGCTAAAATAGGCAGAGGCAGACCAAGACTAACATGAACGAGTAACATCAAAGATGGACAAGTCAGTCTATGACAACCTGCACCATCAAAGCAAGAGACAGAGCAGAATGGCGCTCCATGGTAGCCAGCCTTTGTTGCGGAGATGGCACTCGACAATGATGATGAATGGTATGAAAATAGCACTTATATCAGTTATGTTAAAGTTAAATGCGGTCAAAAAGAGGGAGGGCGTGATAGACGATTGCTCATGGCCCACAATTCGTTGGGGCGCCAGTTATAACAAATATTAATAATACTCGCTCGAATCGTACTTAAAACAATGAGCCAGGCTGTTGCGCTGGCACTGTCAACCCACATAATTCATTCTCCTGGTACAGTCACCCCACGCACTTGCTCTGCCGCTGGAACTGTCAACCCACATAATTAATTGTCTTTCTCCTGGTACAGTCACCCTACACACTTGCCCTGCCGCTGGAACTGTCACTTCATTTACTTGCCTTGCCTCAACACAGTCAACCAACATACTTGCCTTGCCCCGGCACTCTCAACCCATGTATTTACCCTGCCCTTGGAACTAACAACCCACATACTTGCCTCGCCCCAGGTTGTCAACCCACGAACTTGTATTGCCCCAGGCACTGTCAACCCACATACTTGCCTCGCCCCAGGTTGTCAACCCATGTATTTACCCTGCCCTTGGAACTAACAACCCACATACTTGCCTCGCCCCAGGTTGTCAACCCACGAACTTGTATTGCCCCAGGCACTGTCAACCCACATACTTGCCTTGCCCCTGGCACTTTCAACCTGTATATAACCCTGCCCATGGAACGGTCATCCCACTTACATGACTCTTCCATGGCTTTGTCAACCAAAATACTTGCTTTGACCTAGGCACTCTCAACAAATTCTCTTTCTCCTGGAACTGTCAACCCACATATTTGCCTTGCCTCAGAAACTATCAATCCACAAACTTTCCTTGTCACTGGTACTGTCAACCCACATACTTGCCTTATCCCTGGCACTATCAAAACAAATACATGCCTTGTCGTTGGTACTGTCAACACACATACTTGTCTTATCCCTGGCACTATCAACACACATACTTGTCTTATCCCTGGCACTATCAACACACATACTTGCCTTATCCCTGGCACTATCAAAACAAATACATGCCTTGTCGTTGGTACTGTCAACACACATACTTGTCTTATCCCTGGTACTGTCAACACACATACTTGTCTTATCCCTGGTACTGTCAACACAGATACTTGTCTTATCCCTGGTACTGTCAACACAGATACTTGTCTTATCCCTGGTAATGTCAACACACATACTTGTCTTATCCCTGGCACTATCAGCTCACATATTTGCATTATACCTGGCACTATCAACTCACATATTTGTCTTGACGGTGGTACTGTCAACCTTACCGTGTCCCTGGCACTGTCAACCCACATATATGCCTTGCAGATGGTACTATGAACCCACTGACTTGCCTTGCCCCTAACTATGTCAACCCACATATTTATCCAACCCCTAGAACTGACAACCTACACATTTGCCCTGTCCCTGGAACTGTCAATCCATATACTTGCCTCCCCCCATGTTATGTCAACCCACAAACTTGTCTTGCCGCTGAGTATGTCAGACAACATACTTGTCTTAGCAATGTCAACCTACATAATTCTTTCTCCTGGTACTGTCAACTCACGCACTTGTCCTGCCCCTGGAACTGTCACCTCATACACTTGCCTAGCCGTCTCACACTGTAAACCCACATACTTGCCTTGCCCCGCACTCTCAACCCATATATTTGCCCTGCCTTTGGAACTAACAACCCACTTACTTGCCTCACCCCTGGCTGTCAACCCACGAACTTGCCTTGCCGCAGGCACTATCAACCCACATGCTTGCATTATCCCTGGTAGTGTTGATCTACATACTAGCATTGTCTCATACACTGTCTACCCGCATTGTTGCCTTACCCTAGGTACTCTCATATCGTATATTTTCCCTGCCCCTGGAACTGTCAACCCACATGCTTAACCCCCCCCCCCACGACTATGTCAACCCACTTACTTGCCTTGCCCCAGGCACTCTCAACCAACATGATTCTCTTTCCACTGCTAATGGCATTGTTAACCACATATTTGCCTTACCCATGGAAGTGTAAACCCACATATTTGCCCTGCCACTGGATCTGTCACACCACATTCTTGCCTTGTCCCTGGCACTGTCAACCCACATAATTGCCTTGTCCCTGGCACTGTCAACCTACATACTTGCCTTGTCCCTGGCACTGTCAACCTACATACTTGCCTTGTCCCTGGCACTGTCTACTTACATACTTGCCTTGTCCCTGGCACTGTCAACCTACATACTTGCCTTGTCCCTGGCACTGTCAACCCACATACTTGCCTTGTCCCTGGCACTGTCAACCTACATACTTGCCTTATCTATGGCACTGTCAACCTACATAATTGCCTTGTCCCTGGCACTGTCAACCTACATACTTGCCTTGTCCCTGGCACTGTCAACCTACATACTCGCCTTGTCCCTGGACTGTCAACCTACATACTTGCCTTATCTATGGCACTGTCAACCCACATACTTGCCTTGTCTCTGGCACTGTCAACCCACATACTTGCCTTGTCCCTGGCACTGTCAACCTACATACTTGCCTTGTCCCTGGCACTGTCAACCTGCATACTTGCCTTGTCCCTGGACTGTCAACCTACATACTTGCCTTATCTATGGCACTGTCAACCCACATACTTGCCTTTTCCCTGGCACTGTCAACCCACACACTTGCCTTGTCCGTGGCACTGTCAACCTACATACTTGCCTTGTCCCTGGCACTGTCAACCTACATACTTGCCTTGTCCCTGGACTGTCAACCTACATACTTGCCTTATCTATGGCACTGTCAACCCACATACTTGCCTTGTCCCTGGCACTGTCAACCTACATACTTGCCTATCTATGACACTGTCAACCCACATACTTGCCTTGTCCCTGGCACTGTCAACCCACATACTTGCCTTATCTATGGCACTGTCAACCTACATACCTGCCTTGTCCCTGGCACTGTCAACCCACATACTTGCCTTGTCCCTGGCACTGTCAACCCACATACTTGCCTTGTCCCTGGCACTGTCAACCTACATACTTGCCTTGTCCCTGGCACTGTCAACCTACATACTTGCCTTGTCCCTGGCACTGTCAACCTACATACTTGCCTTGTCCCTGGCACTGTCAACCTACATACTTGCCTTGTCCCTGGACTGTCAACCTACATACTTGCCTTATCTATGGCACTGTCAACCCACATACTTGCCTTGTCCCTGGCACTGTCAACCCACATACTTGCCTTGTCCCTGGCACTGTCAACCTACATACTTGCCTTATCTATGGCACTGTCAACCCACATACTTGCCTTGTCCCTGGCACTGTCAACCCACATACTTGCCTTGTCCCTGGCATTGTCAACCTACATACTTGCCTTATCTATGGCACTGTCAACCTACATACTTGCCTTGTCCCTGGCACTGTCACCCCCATACTTGCCTTGTCCCTGGCACTGTCAACCCACATACTTGCCTTGTCCCTGGCACTGTCAACCTACATACTTGCCTTGTCCCTGGCACTGTCAACCCACATACTTGCCTTATCTATGGCACTATCAAAAACGTTAACTAACGAAACTTGAAAAAAAAAGTGGATATGAAACTATACCTGACTCAGAACCAAGCCAGTGGAGACATAGGAGTAAGCCACGTGGAACAAAGCAGACATGAGACACATGGTCACTGCATAGAAGGTGTTTGGACTCAGGTACTTTGTCAGAGATAGCACCATTATGATGGAGAGCGACAACAACGACAATCGTGGAATATTTTGTTTTGTAGTCAAGACGTTTTGATCGTTTCCTGTCATTTTTTTTATTGCCAGGTTTCTGTGAAAGATAATGAGACACTACATCAAGTCAACATTAGTTTTATTGGTTGGTTCGTTATCTGTTTGGTTGTGTGGTTGGTTATTTCGTTGGTTAGTTTTTTTGGTTGTTTAGCTGGTTGGTTATTTGGTTAGTTGTTTGGTTGGTTCGTTGATTTCTTGAGTGGTTGTCAGGTTGGTTGGTTGGTTGATTGTTTGTTTGGTTGGGTTGTGAGTGGTTGGTGTTTGGTTCGTTATTTGGTTGTTTAGCTTGGTTGATTGTTTAGGTGGGTGGTTGTTTGATTAGTTTGTTGGTTGGTTGTGTGGATGTTTGGTTGGTTGCTTAATTTGGTTCTTATTTGGTTGTTTGGTGGGATGGTTGGTTGGTTACTTGCTTGGTTGGTTGTTACTTTTTTGGTTGGTTGTATAGTTAATTGGTTGTTTACTTGGTTGGTTGGTTCTTTAGTTGGTTGGTTATTTTGTCGGTTGTTTGTTTGGCAGTTTTGTTTTTTGTTTGGACTGTTGTTTGGGTTTTTTTTATTCGTCAGTTGTTTGTTTGGTTGGTTGATTGCTTTTCATGTATGTTGATTGATTGCTTGGTAGGTTATTTGGTTGTTGTTAGTTTAGGATCTTTGGCAGCGTTTCTGAACGGTTGTTTGGTTGTTTAGTTGGTAGGTTGTTTGGTTTGTTGAGTTGATTATTTGCTAGGTTGAGGTAGGTTGTTTGGTTTGTTGAGTTGATTATTTGCTAGGTTGATTTTTGGCTGGTTGTTTTCTGGTTATTTGGTTGGATGTTTGATTGTTTGTTTGGTTTGGAAGATTTGTTTGCTGTTATGTAGACCTAAATCATACCAGCTTTATTGTATGTGGACATGAATCATTCTAGCTTTAGTGTATGTAGATCGGAATCATTCTAGCTTTAGTGTTTGTAGATCTTACTCATTCTAGCTTTAGTGTATGTAGATTTGAATCATTATAGCTTTAGTGTATGTAGATCTGAATCATACAAACTTTAGTGTATGTAGATCTGAATCATACAAATTTTAGTGTATATAGATCTGAATCATACAAACTTTAGTGTATATAGATCTGAATCATACAAACTTTAGTGTATATAGATCTGAATCATACAAATTTTAGTGTATATAGATCTGAATCATACAAACGTTAGTGTATATAGATCTGAATCATACAAACTTTAGTGTATGTAGGTCTGAATCATACAAACGTTAGTGTATGTAGAGCTGAATCATACAAACTTTAGTGCATGTAGAGCTCAATTACACTACCTAGCGTTAGTGGTAGCAGCTTGTCCTATTGCACCGTCCACCCTCCACAACAACCAAGCCAGCGAGCTAACCTGTCTTCTGATACATTCCCTCTGACAGTCTAGTGTCCTGGCAAACAAATTAAAACATGAAGGCCTTTGGCCATTTCTGAGTCTCCAACCAATGATTTTCGAGCAAAGTTAATTTTTATCTTCCAAAACATACTCACGTAGTCACTGATGAAGCGTACATGGGTAGAAGTCTGTGTCTCTAGACAAGCTTCATGATCCTTTCTTGTTGCTATCTTTCTCTATTATGTCTGCCATTTCTTGTAGTTTATTCTCCGTCTCTTATATTAAGACTGTGTCATCCACATGTCGTAGATTGATCGTAAATTGGTACCGTTAACCTTACCGACCATACAAGTGGTTGACTGACATACCCAGAACGTTCAACATCACAAACAAAGCAATGACAAACCTGAGGGCCAGGAGAATGTTGGAGGCAAAGGCAGAGCCAATTCCCAGAGACACTTTAACGTCAGAGATGGGGTTGTCTGTAAAAGTGATGGCTCCTCCTACAATCATGGGCAGACTTAAAAGAGCCGTATGAGACATTGGCGTGCGCAAGATACAGTATTGTGTAACAGCGCTTGTGATTGGCTCCATCAACTTGTGGGAGGATAGGGGCGGGAAGTATGTAAAATATTAATTGTATCATTAATTAAATTGTACAAGATGTGGGAGGAAAAGAGACAAAGGAAGAAAAATAATAAAGAAAGTCATTGAAGAAGACACAATAAGAGGGACATAGTAGAGAAGAAACTGTAAACAGGACACAATGAAGGGAGACACAGTAGAGAATACACCATAACTGGGACACAATTGAGATGACACCATAAGGGGGAGACAATTGAGATGACACCATAACTGGGACACACTTGAGATGATACCATAAGGGGGAGACAATTGAGATGACCCATTACAAATAAAACAGATGAGAAGGCTCACTAGCGGGAGCAAAGGAGAAGCTACAATGAAGAGAACACACTCATCATCATCAAGTACCGGGCCTACTGGCGTAGGTGATCATGTCTCTCCACAACCTTCGATCTCGGCAGCTATTTATCATTTCTGTTGTTGACCTTCTGCCAAGCCATTCTCTTAAGCTGTCTGTTATTTCTCTCTTTGCTTCCCTCTATCTCTTCGTCCCTCAATTTCTTCCAGTTGTTACAATATACTCCAGTTGTTCTCTTCTCATTACATTTCCAAAAATGATGATTGTTTCTTCCTAATATTGGAAATTAGCTCTCTTTTTGCTTTGACCTCTCTCAGAACATCTTCATTACTCTTCTTAGCTGTCCATGGTACTCTCAACATTCTTCTGTAAAACCACATTTCTACAGCCTCTAGTGATTTTCTTGTCTGTTGTCCTATTGTCCATGATTCGCATCCATATATTAAGACTGGCTCAACATAACATTTAAGAACTCTTTTTCTTGTTTCTATTGTCAAAAATGGATTGCATGGTATCTTCTTCATTTTTTGGAAAACTGCTTTTGCTTGAGCCATTCTACATCTCACCTCTTTTGTACATCTTCCGTCTGAGGTTAACAAAGTTTCCAAATATTTAAATTCATTTACCTGTTTTAATATTGTCCCACTTGTCTTTATTTTGCACTGAGGTGATGTCTTTTTCTTTGTTGTTACCATTACCTCTGTCTTTTTGCTATTCAGGCTGAGTCCTTTATTTTTGCTTTCTTTCACTATAAAAAAGTAAAGTACCCCCGTCACGCCAAGTGGCGTATAGGGAAATATGGTGTTAGTGACCTTATATTTTACAGACCTTCAGCACATGATTTTTGGGGTAATATGGTCAGTATTACGCCCGTGCTGCTTTACTTTCCCAGAAAAAAATCCGGTACCCATTTAAGGCTGGGTGAACCCGGAAGCCGTCGGTTTTGATCGAACCCTACCCCTTGTCCGTGGTAGTCCAGTTCACTAACCACTGAGCTATCGCGGCTCCCTTTCTTTCACTATAATGTCCAACATTTCTTGAAACTCATTTTGACTCTTAGCGATTAAGACTGTATCATCAGCATACCTTAGATTATTTATATTATAACCTCCAATTGTTATTCCAGGCATGTCCCTTATGGATCTTAAAATAATCTCACTATAAATATTAAACAAATCTGGTGACAGCACACAACCTTGTCTAACACCCTGTTTTTATTTGTTGAAACATTCCCAATTGGTTTCCAGTTCTTATGGCCGCTGTTTGTTGCCAGTACATGTTCTTTATTATTCTTAGATCTTTGCTGTCTACGTTTATGCTTTCTAAAATTGTGATTATTTCTTGGTGCTTTGCTTTATCAAATGCCTTGGTGTAATCTATGAAACATAGGTATAGATCTGTTTTCACCTCTATGGCTCTTTCTACTAAAGATATTATGATATAAATGGCATTGCTTGTTCCTTTATCTCTAACAAAACCACACTGTTTATCGCTAATTTCTGGACTGATTTTGTTTCGCACTCTTCGCATGATGATTCTTAGTAATATCTTAGTCATGTGACTCATAAGGCTTATTGTGCGATGATCATCGCTTTCAATCGCACCCGATTTCTTTGGTAGGGCTATGAATATTGATTTGAGCATGTCGTCTGGTATATATCCGCTGTTGTAGATATCATTCAATATTTTTGTTATTATTTCTATTCCAAAATCACCCATGACTTCAATCTGTTCTTTAGTTATATTGTCTGGTCCAGGAGCTTTGCCTGCTTTCATATTGCGCAATGCATCTTCCACTTCTTCTCTGAGTATTACAGGTCCCTCTCCATTATCCTTAATATTTACTTCCGTTCGTACATCATTATAAAGATCTTTAATGTATTCTGTCCATCGTTCCCTTATGTTTTCTTGATCAATCAACAGTTCTCCTTCCTTTGATCTTAGACATCCATTTTTTAGATTGCGTTTTTCTTCCTGTTAATTCTTCCTAATAAATATACAAAATATAAAAGACTAGAAGAACACTTAAATAGACGCAACAGCACAGGCACAAAATACAACATAAAAATCAACATCAACACAACAGAGGTCATGAATGTAGCAGAAGAAAAACAGAACATCAACATAACTATAGAAGGCAGGCAACTAAAACAAGTAGAGGAATTCAAATACCTAGGAAGTTTAGTGACAAACAACAATTCACAAACTGCAGAGATAGAATCAAGATGCTACAAAGCTTGTCAAACCATCGAAAGTATGCAAAATATTAATTATATCATTAATTAAATTGTGCAAGATGTTGGGGAAAAGAGACAACGGACGGGAAGCAATAAAGAAAGTCATTGAAGAAGACACAATACAAGGGATATAGTAGAGAAGAAACTGTAAACAGGACACAATGAAGGGAGACACAGTAGAGAAGACACCATAACTGAGACACACTTGAGATGACACCTTAAAAGGGAGACAATCCACCACTATTGTCCAACAAGGAAATAACTCTAGAGGCAATATGGGCACTTTACAATACAATATTCATCCCAACGTTGTGCTACCAATGCCAGACCTGGGCCCTAGATGTGAGAACAACACGAAAAATAGCCTTTGTTGAGATGAAGTGTGTTAGACGAATGGCAGGAAACAATCTAAGAGATTAGATCAGAAGGATCAGAAATGAAGAACTAAGACAAAAGCTATGAAGAACTAAAGCAGGGAGGTAGCAGGGATTAAAAAATGGATGATAGGATGAGAGTGAGGTAGTGGAACCGACCTTATACAGGGTTCTGAGGGGAACGGACCTTAGTCACAGAGCGGCAATAGAGTGGTACATGTGTTATGACAGTGGGCTGGATAGTTGTAGAAATCAGACTTCATCAAAAGATAAAGTAGAATATAGATGCGCAGCTAGCAACAGAGAATAAGTGAGACAGTCCGTTAAACGGTGCAGCAAGTTAAACTTAGCAGAAGTATGAGGTCATCGAAAAAGATGCGGTTAGCAACGGGGCATTCAGTGGGAAACGGACTGTGGTTCACAAGACAAGTTCATTAGATGTATGAAGTATCACATTGTTCATGTGTGAGAATACACATGAGATTATTCTAGTGGTGCAGTGTAGCATCAGGAATTCATTACGTGATAGAGAAGTATCACATTGTTCATGTGTGAGAATACGCCTGAGATTATTCTAGTGGTGCAGTGTAGCATCAGGAATTCATTACGTGATAGTGAAGTATCACATTGTTCATGTGTGAGAATACACATGAGATTATTCTAGTGGTGCAGTGTAGCATCAGGAATTCATTACGTGATAGAGAAGTATCACATTGTTCATGTGTGAGAATACACATGAGATTATTCTAGTGGTGCAGTGTAGCATCAGGAATTCATTACGTGATAGAGAAGTATCACATTGTTCATGTGTGAGAATACACATGAGATTATTCTATAGGAATTCATTACGTGATAGAGCAGTGTCATATTGTTCACGTGTGAGAATACACATGAGATTTATTCTAGTGGTTCAAATTAGATCAGTGATCTCTGCAATATGTGCCATTTTGGCACGCAAGGTTTCTGTTTTTGAGATTGTGGTTCTGCCCTATGTGCCGTCTTCGGCTCGAAAGGACAATAGATAGATAGAATGCAACATCAGAAATTCATTAAAGACAGTGATCGAGCAGTGTCATATTGTTCATGTGTGAGAATACGCCTGTTAATTATTAAGAGTAGAGTAGTGTAATGTGCATGGTATTACCTATAGTGGTGTAGTCTAGCATTAGCAGTTAGAGAAAGTGACCCAGCAGTGTCACAGTGTTCAGGAGGAATGAGGAGTAAGTTAATTACTTAGAGTGGTGCAGTGTCGACTGTCGCTAGTAGAACAACCTAAAAGGAGGCCTGGTGAGTCCAGGCATGGGCATTGTAGTAAATCTATGATGTCATTGTAATATGCTAAGTGTTGGGAAGGTTGACCTCTTTCATTGAACCTCACAGTGTATTGTAGTCTTGGTGTTCCTTGAATATTTTCTATACCAAAGACCATTGTTTGTCTGTGCCTAGCGACGAACGAGACCTGGAGAGAGCGAACATGATCAGTCCTTGAAGCAGAATCAGTCAGTTACATCAAACAGCGCGAAGTTTCAAAGTCATACTCCTTCACTATGAGCTGTCATGTGAGAAGGCTCAAGTCTGAACGAGCTTTCAGCCAGCTTTCACAGTGGTCAAATGAATAAAGAAAGAAAGACACTGTTAGAGAACCCCCGCGATAGAATATATCAAGAAACAACTGGTAAGATGGTTTGGCCGCGTATCAAGGCAGAGTGATCAAAACACAAAACAACAAGCCCTCAATAAATGTTGCAAGGCCCATGGGACGACCGCGAAAACAATGGATCGACGGAATATTAGAAGCAATTATGAAACACAACAGCAGTAGAGGCGAACATAAGAACAAAAGACCGCAAATGATATCTCCCCACGCCGCTGAAAGGGACATGAGGAAGGAAAGAAGAAGAAGAAGAAAAGGGAACACATTTAAGAAGACAAAATAATGGGAACAGCTGAGAAGACACACTCAAGGGGAAAGATTTAACAAGATAAACTAAATGGGACTAACTTGAGAAGACAAAATAACGGGGACATAACTGAGAAGACACACTCAAGGGGAAAGATTTAACAAGATAAACTAAATGGGACTAACTTGAGAAGACAAAATAACGGGGACATAACTGAGAAGACACACTCAAGGGGAAAGATTTAACAAGATAAACTAAATGGGACTAACTTGAGAAGACAAAATAACGGGGACATAACTGAAAAGACACACTCAAGGGGAAAGATTTAACAAGATAAACTAAATGGGACTAACTTGAGAAGACAAAATAACGGGGACATAACTGAGAAGACACGCTAAAAGGTACCAACTTGAGAAGACACAATAATGAGGACATAATTGAGAATAAATGTAAAAACAATAAAAGAAAGACACACAATTTAAACACAAGCAGTTAAATGAATTACCAGGAAGAAAAGAAGTCAAAATTTCAGGATGTGTGAAATCAAAGAAGAAAATATAATAATGGGAGAAGAAAAGATAATGGAAAGATAGGCAGAATATATCTGTCAATTCTATAATGATAAAAGACCAGAGCTAAACAATTAAAACAAAGAGACAGAACCACCAATAATGCAGAATGAAGTGGAGGACGCAATTCAACACATGAAAAGAGGCAAATCTCCAGGTCCCGATTATATAACAATCGAAGAGATAAGTGCATTTATGAGGGCTAGGAACAAAAGTCATAAAACTACTCAATGACATATATAACACTGGACAAATACCTAAAGATCTACTACAATCTATCTTTTTAGCCATCCTAAAGAATTCAGACGCCACTGATTGCGAAGACCATCACACTACTAGCCACATGAAGCATATAATCAAAATATTACTAAGAATCGTGAGACGTGTAAGACATGAGAGAGGACACAATAACGGGGACACATGAGAGAGGACACAATAACGGGGACACATTAGAGAGGACACAATAGCTGGGACACATGAGAGAAGACACAATAGCTGGGACACATGAGAGAAGACACAAACACGGGGACACATGAGAGAAGACACAATAACGGGGACACATTAGAGTGGACACAATAACGGGGACACATGAGAGAGGACACAATAACGGGACACATGAGAGAAGACACAATAACGGGACACATGAGAGAGGACACAATAACGGGGACACATGAGAGAGGACACAATAACGGGGACACATGAGAGAGGACACAATAACGGGACACATGAAGAGGACACAATAACGGGGACACATGAGAGAGGACACAATAACGGGGACACATGAGAGAGGACACAATAACGGGGACACATGAGAGAAGACACAATAACGGGGACACATGAGAGAGGACACAATAACGGGGACACATGAGAGAGGACACAATAACGGGGACACATGAAGAGGACACAATAACGGGGACACATGAGAGAGGACACAATAACGGGGACACATGAAGAGGACACAATAACGGGGACACATGAGAGAGGACACAATAACGGGGACACATTAGAGAGGACACAATAACGGGGACACATGAAAGAGGACACAATAACGGGGACACAATAACGGGGACACATGAGAGAGGACACAATAACGGGGACACATGAAGAGGACACAATAACGGGGACACATGAGAGAGGACACAATAACGGGACACATGAGAGAAGACACAATAACGGGGACACATGAGAGAAGACACAATAACGGGGACACATTAGAGAGGACACAATAACGGGGACACATGAGAGAGGACACAATAACGGGGACACATGAGAGAGACACAATAACGGGGACACATGAGAGAAGACACAATAGCTGGGACACATGAGAGAAGACACAACAACGGGGACACATGAGAGAAGACACAATAACGGGGACACATGAGAGAAGACACAATAGCTGGGACACATGAGAGAAGACACAATAACGGGGACACATGAGAGAAGACACAATAACGGGGACACATGAGAGAGGACACAATAACGGGGACACATGAAGAGGGACACAATAACGGGGACACATGAGAGAGGACACAATAACGGGGACACATGAGAGAGGACACAATAACGGGGACACATGAGAGTGGACACAATAACGGGGACACATGAGAGAAGACACAATAACGGGGACACATGAGAGAAGACACAATAGCGGGGACACATGAGAGAAGACACACAACGGGGACACATGAGAGAAGACACAATTACGGGGACACATGAGAGAAGACACAATAGCGGGGACACATGAGAGAGGACACAATAACGGGGACACATGAGAGAGGACACAATAACGGGGACACATGAGAGAGGACACAATAACGGGGACACATGAGAGGGACACAATAACGGGACACATGAGAGAGGACACAATAACGGGGACACATGAAGAGGACACAATAACGGGGACACATGAGAGAGGACACAATAACGGGGACACATGAGAGAGGACACAATAACGGGGACACATGAGAGAAGACACAATAACGGGGACACATGAGAGAAGACACAATACGGGGACACATGAGAGAAGACACAATAACGGGGACACATGAGAGAAGACACAATAACGGGGACACATGAGAGAGGACACAATAACGGGGACACATGAGAGTGGACACAATAACGGGGACACATGAGAGAGGACACAATAACGGGGACACATGAGAGAGGACACAATAACGGGGACACATGAGAGAGGACACAATAACGGGGACACATGAAAGAGGACACAATAACGGGGACACATGAGAGAGGACACAATAACGGGGACACATTAAAGAGGACACAATAACGGGGACACATGAGAGAGGACACAATAACGGGGACACATGAGAGAGGACACAATAACGGGGACACATGAGAGAGGACACAATAACGGGGACACATGAGAGAGGACACAATAACGGGGACACATGAGAGAGGACACAATAACGGGGACACATGAAGAGGACACAATAACGGGGACACATGAGAGAGGACACAATAACGGGGACACATAGAGAGGACACAATAACGGGGACACATTAAAGAGGACACAATAACGGGGACACATTAGAGAGGACACAATAACGGGGACACATGAAGAGGACACAATAACGGGGACACATGAGAGAGGACACAATAACGGGGACACATGAGAGAAGACACAATAACGGGGACACATGAGAGAGGACACAATAACGGGGACACATGAGAGAAGACACAATAACGGGGACACATGAGAGAAGACACAATAACGGGGACACATGAGAGAGGACACAATAACGGGGACACATTAGAGAGACACAATAACGGGGACACATGAGAGAAGACACAATAACGGGGACACATGAGAGAAGACACAATAGCGGGGACACATGAGAGAAGACACAAACGGGGACACATGAGAGAAGACACAATAGCTGGGACACATGAGAGAAGACACAATAACGGGGACACATGAGAGAAGAACACAATAACGGGGACACATGAGAGAAGACACAATAACGGGGACACATGAGAGAGGACACAATAACGGGGACACATGAGAGAGGACACAATAACGGGGACACATGAGAGAGACACAATAACGGGGACACATTAGAGAGGACACAATAACGGGGACACATGAGAGAGGACACAATAACGGGGACACATGAGAGAAGACACAATAACGGGGACACATGAGAGAAGACACAATAGCTGGGACACATGAGAGAAGACACAACAACGGGACACATGAGAGAAGACACAATTACGGGGACACATGAGAGAAGACACAATAGCGGGGACACATGAGAGAGGACACAGTAACGGGGACACATGAGAGAGGACACAGTAACGGGGACACATGAGAGAGGACACAATAACGGGGACACATGAGAGAACACACAATAACGGGGACACATGAGAGAGGACACAATAACGGGGACACATGAAGAGGACACAATAACGGGGACACATGAGAGAGGACACAATAACGGGGACACATGAGAGAGGACACAATAGCTGGGACACATGAGAGAAGACACAATAACGGGGACACATGAGAGAAGACACAAACACGGGGACACATGAGAGAAGACACAATAACGGGGACACATTAGAGAGGACACAATAACGGGGACACATGAGAGAGGACACAATAACGGGGACACATGAGAGAGGACACAATAACGGGGACACATTAGAGAGGACACAATAACGGGGACACATGAGAGAGGACACAATAACGGGGACACATGAGAGAGGACACAATAACGGGGACACATGAGAGAGGACACATTAGAGAGGACACAATAGCTGGGACACATGAGAGAAGACACAATAACGGGGACACATGAGAGAAGACACAATAACGGGACACATGAGAGAGGACACAATAACGGGGACACATGAGAGAGGACACAATAACGGGGACACATGAGAGAAGACACAATAACGGGGACACATGAGAGAGGACACAATAACGGGGACACATGAAAGAGAACACAATAACGGGGACACATGAGAGAGGACACAATAACGGGGACACATGAGAGAGGACACAATAACGGGGACACATGAAGAGGACACAATAGCGGGGACACATGAGAGAGGACACAATAACGGGGACACATGAAGAGGACACAATAACGGGGACACATGAGAGAGGACACAATAACGGGGACACATGAGAGAGGACACAATAACGGGGACACATGAGAGAGGACACAATAACGGGGACACATTAAAGAGGACACAATAACGGGGACACATGAGAGAGGACACAATAACGGGGACACATGAGAGAGGACACAATAACGGGGACACATTAAAGAGGACACAATAACGGGGACACATGAGAGAGGACACAATAACGGGGACACATGAGAGAGGACACATTAGAGAGGACACAATAGCTGGGACACATGATAGAGACACAATAACGGGGACACATGAGAGAAGACACAATAACGGGGACACATGAGAGAGGACACATAACGGGGACACATGAGAGAGGACACAATAACGGGGACACATGAGAGAAGACACAATAACGGGACACATGAGAGAAGACACAATAGCGGGGACACATGAGAGAGACACAAACACGGGGACACATGAGAGAAGACACAATAGCGGGGACACATGAGAGAAGACACAATAGCGGGGACACATGAGAGAGACACAATAACGGGGACACATGAGAGAGACACAATAACGGGGACACATAAAGAGACACAATAACGGGGACACATGAAAGAGGACACAATAACGGGGACACATTAGAGAGGACACAATAACGGGGACACATGAGAGTGGACACAATAACGGGGACACATGAGAGAGGACACAATAACGGGGACACATGAGAGAAGACACAATAACGGGGACACATGAGAGAAGACACAATAGCTGGGACACATGAGAGAAGACACAATAGCGGGAACACATGAGAGAAGACACAATAACGGGGACACATGAGAGAAGACACAATAGCGGGGACACATGAGAGAAGACACAATAACGGGGACACATGAGAGAGGACACAATAACGGGGACACATGAGAGAGGACACAATAACGGGGACACATGAGAGAAGACACAATAACGGGGACACATGAGAGAAGACACAATTACGGGGACACATGAGAGAAGACACAATAGCGGGGACACATGAGAGAGGACACAGTAACGGGGACACATGAGAGAGACACAGTAACGGGGACACATGAGAGAGGACACAATAACGGGGACACATGAGAGAGGACACAATAACGGGGACACATGAGAGAGGACACAATAACGGGGACACATGAGAGAGGACACAATAACGGGGACACATGAGAGAGGACACAATAACGGGGACACATGAGAGAGGACACATTAGAGAGGACACAATAGCGGGGACACATGAGAGAAGACACAATAGCTGGGACACATGAGAGAAGACACAAAACGGGGACACATGAGAGAAGACACAATAACGGGGACACATGAGAGTGGACACAATAACGGGGACACATGAGAGAGGACACAATAACGGGGACACATGAGAGAGGACACAATAACGGGGACACATGAGAGAGGACACAATAACGGGGACACATGAGAGAGGACACAATAACGGGGACACATGAGAGAGGACACAATAACGGGGACACATGAGAGAGGACACAATAACGGGGACACATGAGAGAGGACACATTAGAGAGGACACAATAGCTGGGACACATGAGAGAAGACACAATAACGGGGACACATGAGAGAAGACACAATAACGGGGACACATGAGAGAGGACACAATAACGGGGACACATGAGAGAGGACACATAACGGGGACACATGAGAGAGGACACAATAACGGGGACACATGAGAGAAGACACAATAACGGGGACACATGAGAGAGGACACAATAACGGGGACACATGAGAGAGGACACAATAACGGGGACACATGAGAGAAGACACAATAACGGGGACACATGAGAGAAGACACAATAACGGGGACACATGAGAGAGGACACAATAACGGGGACACATGAGAGAAGACACAATAGCGGGGACACATGAGAGAAGACACAAACACGGGGACACATGAGAGAAGACACAATAGCTGGGACACATGAGAGAAGACACAATAGCTGGGACACATGAGAGAAGACACAATCACGGGGACACATGAGAGAAGACACAATAACGGGGACACATGAGAGAGGCCACAATAACGGGGACACATGAGAGAGGACACAATAACGGGGACACATGAGAGAGGACACAATAACGGGGACACATAGAGAGGACACAATAGCGGGGACACATGAGAGAGGACACAATAACGGGGACACATGAGAGAGGACACAATAGCGGGGACACATGAGAGAAGACACAATAGCGGGGACACATGAGAGAAGACACAATAACGGGGACACATGAGAGAAGACACAATAGCGGGGACACATGAGAGAAGACACAATAACGGGGACACATGAGAGAAGACACAATAGCGGGGACACATGAGAGAAGACACAATAGCTAGAACACATGAGAGAAGACACAATAACGGGGACACATGAGAGAAGACACAATAGCGGGGACACATGAGAGAAGACACAATAACGGGGACACATGAGAGAGGACACAATAACGGGGACACATGAGAGAGGACACAACAACGGGGACACATGAGAGAAGACACAATAACGGGGACACATGAGAGAAGACACAATAACGGGGACACATGAGAGAAGACACAATAGCGGGGACACATGAGAGAGGACACAGTAACGGGGACACATGAGAGAGGACACAGTAACGGGGACACATGAGAGAGGACACAGTAACGGGGACACATGAGAGAGGACACAATAACGGGGACACATGAGAGAGGACACAATAACGGGGACACATGAGAGAGGACACAGTAGCGGGGACACATGAGAGAGGACACAGTAACGGGGACACATGAGAGAGGACACAGTAACGGGGACACATGAGGAGGGACACAATAACGGGGACACATGAGAGAGGACACAACAACGGGGACACATGAGAGAAGACACAACAACGGGGACACATGAGAGAAGACACAATAACGGGGACACATGAGAGAGGACACAGTAACGGGGACACATGAGAGAGGACACAGTAACGGGGACACATGAGAGAGGACACAATAACGGGGACACATGAGAGAGGACACAACAACGGGGACACATGAGAGAAGACACAACAACGGGGACACATGAGAGAAGACACAATAACGGGGACACATGAGAGAAGACACAATAACGGGGACACATGAGAGAAGACACAACAACGGGGACACATGAGAGAAGACACAATAACGGGGACACATGAGAGAAGACACAATAACGGGGACACATGAGAGAAGACACAGTAACGGGGACACATGAGAGAAGACACAATAGCGGGGACACATGAGAGAAGACACAATAACGGGGACACATGAGAGAAGACACAATAACGGGGACACATGAGAGAAGACACAATAACGGGGACACATGAGAGAAGACACAATAACGGGGACACATGAGAGAAGACACAATAACGGGGACACATGAGAGAAGACACAATAACGGGGACACATGAGAGAGGACACAATAGCGGGGACACATGAGAGAAGACACAATAACGGGGACACATGAGAGAGGACACAATAACGGGGACACATGAGAGAGGACACAACAACGGGGACACATGAGAGAAGACACAATAACGGGGACACATGAGAGAGGACACAATAACGGGGACACATGAGAGAGGACACAACAACGGGGACACATGAGAGAAGACACAACAACGGGGACACATGAGAGAAGACACAATAGCGGGGACACATGAGAGAAGACACAATAACGGGGACACATGAGAGAAGACACAATAACGGGGACACATGAGAGAAGACACAATAACGGGGACACATGAGAGAAGACACAATAACGGGGACACATGAGAGAAGACACAATAACGGGGACACATGAGAGAAGACACAATAACGGGGACACATGAGAGAAGACACAATAACGGGGACACATGAGAGAAGACACAGTAACGGGGACACATGAGAGAAGACACAGTAACGGGGACACATGAGAGAGGACACAATAGCGGGGACACATGAGAGAAGACACAATAGCGGGGACACATGAGAGAGGACACAATAGCGGGGACACATGAGAGAAGACACAATAACGGGGACACATGAGAGAGGACACAATAACGGGGACACATGAGAGAAGACACAATAACGGGGACACATGAGAGAAGACACAATAACGGGGACACATGAGAGAAGACACAATAACGGGGACACATGAGAGAAGACACAATAGCGGGGACACATGAGAGAAGACACAATAACGGGGACACATGAGAGAAGACACAATAGCGGGGACACATGAGAGAAGACACAATAACGGGGACACATGAGAGAGGACACAATAACGGGGACACATGAGAGAAGACACAATAACGGGGACACATGAGAGAAGACACAATAACGGGGACACATGAGAGAAGACACAATAACGGGGACACATGAGAGAAGACACAATAACGGGGACACATGAGAGAAGACACAATAGCGGGGACACATGAGAGAAGACACAATAACGGGGACACATGAGAGAAGACACAATAACGGGGACACATGAGAGAAGACACAATAACGGGGACACATGAGAGAAGACACAGTAACGGGGACACATGAGAGAAGACACAATAACGGGGACACATGAGAGAAGACACAATAACGGGGACACATGAGAGAAGACACAATAACGGGGACACATGAGAGAAGACACAGTAACGGGGACACATGAGAGAAGACACAATAACGGGGACACATGAGAGAAGACACAATAACGGGGACACATGAGAGAAGACACAATAACGGGGACACATGAGAGAAGACACAATAACGGGGACACATGAGAGAAGACACAATAACGGGGACACATGAGAGAAGACACAATAACGGGGACACATGAGAGAAGACACAGTAACGGGGACACATGAGAGAAGACACAATAGCGGGGACACATGAGAGAAGACACAATAACGGGGACACATGAGAGAAGACACAATAACGGGGACACATGAGAGAGGACACAATAGCGGGGACACATGAGAGAAGACACAATAACGGGGACACATGAGAGAGGACACAATAGCGGGGACACATGAGAGAAGACACAATAACGGGGACACATGAGAGAGGACACAATAGCGGGGACACATGAGAGAAGACACAATAACGGGGACACATGAGAGAAGACACAATAACGGGGACACATGAGAGAAGACACAATAGCGGGACACATGAGAGAGGACACAGTAACGGGGACACATGAGAGAGGACACAATAACGGGGACACATGAGAGAAGACACAATAACGGGGACACATGAGAGAGGACACAATAGCGGGGACACATGAGAGAGGACACAGTAACGGGGACACATGAGAGAGGACACAATAGCGGGGACACATGAGAGAGGACACAATAGCGGGGACACATGAGAGAGGACACAGTAACGGGGACACATGAGAGAGGACACAATAACGGGGACACATGAGAGAGGACACAGTAACGGGGACACATGAGAGAGGACACAATAACGGGGACACATGAGAGAGGACACAATAGCGGGGACACATGAGAGAGGACACAATAACGGGGACACATGAGAGAGGACACAATAGCGGGGACACATGAGAGAGGACACAATAGCGGGGACACATGAGAGAAGACACAATAACGGGGACACATGAGAGAAGACACAATAGCGGGGACACATGAGAGAAGACACAATAACGGGGACACATGAGAGAAGACACAATAACGGGGACACATGAGAGAAGACACAATAACGGGGACACATGAGAGAAGACACAATAGCGGGGACACATGAGAGAAGACACAATAACGGGGACACATGAGAGAGGACACAATAACGGGGACACATGAGAGAAGACACAATAACGGGGACACATGAGAGAAGACACAATAGCTGGGACACATGAGAGAGGACACAATAACGGGGACACATGAGAGAAGACACAATAACGGGGACACATGAGAGAAGACACAATAGCGGGGACACATGAGAGAGGACACAGTAACGGGGACACATGAGAGAGGACACAATAGCGGGGACACATGAGAGAGGACACAGTAACGGGGACACATGAGAGAGGACACAATAACGGGGACACATGAGAGAGGACACAATAACGGGGACACATGAGAGAGGACACAGTAACGGGGACACATGAGAGAGGACACAATAGCGGGGACACATGAGAGAGGACACAGTAACGGGGACACATGAGAGAGGACACAATAGCGGGGACACATGAGAGAGGACACAATAACGGGGACACATGAGAGAGGACACAATAACGGGGACACATGAGAGAGGACACAATAACGGGGACACATGAGAGAGGACACAATAGCGGGGACACATGAGAGAAGACACAGTAACGGGGACACATGAGAGAGGACACAATAACGGGGACACATGAGAGAAGACACAATAGCGGGGACACATGAGAGAAGACACAATAGCGGGGACACATGAGAGAAGACACAATAACGGGGACACATGAGAGAGGACACAATAACGGGGACACATGAGAGAAGACACAATAGCGGGGACACATGAGAGAAGACACAATAACGGGGACACATGAGAGAAGACACAATAACGGGGACACATGAGAGAAGACACAATAGCGGGGACACATGAGAGAAGACACAATAACGGGGACACATGAGAGAAGACACAATAGTGGGGACACATGAGAGAAGACACAATAACGGGGACACATGAGAGAAGACACAATAACGGGGACACATGAGAGAAGACACAATAACGGGGACACATGAGAGAAGACACAGTAACGGGGACACATGAGAGAAGACACAATAACGGGGACACATGAGAGAAGACACAATAACGGGGACACATGAGAGAAGACACAATAACGGGGACACATGAGAGAAGACACAATAACGGGGACACATGAGAGAAGACACAATAACGGGGACACATGAGAGAAGACACAATAACGGGGACACATGAGAGAAGACACAGTAACGGGGACACATGAGAGAAGACACAATAGCGGGGACACATGAGAGAAGACACAGTAACGGGGACACATGAGAGAAGACACAATAACGGGGACACATGAGAGAGGACACAATAGCGGGGACACATGAGAGAAGACACAATAACGGGGACACATGAGAGAGGACACAATAGCGGGGACACATGAGAGAAGACACAATAACGGGGACACATGAGAGAGGACACAATAGCGGGGACACATGAGAGAAGACACAATAACGGGGACACATGAGAGAAGACACAATAACGGGGACACATGAGAGAAGACACAATAGCGGGGACACATGAGAGAGGACACAATAGCGGGGACACATGAGAGAGGACACAATAACGGGGACACATGAGAGAAGACACAATAACGGGGACACATGAGAGAGGACACAGTAACGGGGACACATGAGAGAGGACACAATAGCGGGACACATGAGAGAAGACACAATAGCGGGGACACATGAGAGAGGACACAGTAACGGGGACACATGAGAGAGGACACAATAACGGGGACACATGAGAGAGGACACAGTAACGGGGACACATGAGAGAGGACACAATAGCGGGGACACATGAGAGAGGACACAGTAACGGGGACACATGAGAGAGGACACAATAGCGGGGACACATGAGAGAGGACACAGTAGCGGGGACACATGAGAGAGGACACAGTAACGGGGACACATGAGAGAGGACACAATAGCGGGGACACATGAGAGAGGACACAGTAACGGGGACACATGAGAGAGGACACAATAGCGGGGACACATGAGAGAGGACACAGTAGCGGGGACACATGAGAGAGGACACAGTAACGGGGACACATGAGAGAGGACACAGTAACGGGGACACATGAGAGAGGACACAGTAATGGGGACACATGAGAGAGGACACAGTAACGGGGACACATGAGAGAGGAAAATAGCGGGGACACATGAGAGAGGACACAGTAACGGGGACACATGAGAGAGGACACAGTAACGGGGACACATGAGAGAGGACACAGTAACGGGTACACATGAGAGAGGACACAGTAGCGGGGACACGAGAGAGGACACAATAACGGGGACACATGAGAGAGGACACAATAGCGGGGACACATGAGAGAGGACACAGTAACGGGGACACATGAGAGAGGACACAGTAACGGGGACACATGAGAGAGGACACAGTAACGGGGACACATGAGAGAGGACACAATAGCGGGGACACATGAGAGAGGACACAATAACGGGGACACATGAGAGAGGACACAGTAACGGGGACACATGAGAGAAGACACAATAACGGGGACACATGAGAGAGGACACAATAACGGGGACACATGAGAGAGGACACAGTAACGGGGACACATGAGAGAGGACACAATAACGGGGACACATGAGAGAGGACACAGTAACGGGGACACATGAGAGAGGACACAATAACGGGGACACATGAGAGAGGACACAATAACGGGGACACATGAGAGAGAACACAATAACGGGGACACATGAGAGAGGACACAGTAACGGGGACACATGAGAGAGGACACAACAACGGGGACACATGAGAGAGGACACAACAACGGGGACACATGAGAGAAGACACAGTAACGGGGACACATGAGAGAGGACACAACAACGGGGACACATGAGAGAGGACACAACAACGGGGACACATGAGAGAAGACACAGTAACGGGGACACATGAGAGAGGACACAATAACGGGGACACATGAGAGAGGACACAATAACGGGGACACATGAGAGAGGACACAATAACGGGGACACATGAGAGAGGACACAATAACGGGGACACATGAGAGAGGACACAACAACGGGGACACATGAGAGAGGACACAACAACGGGGACACATGAGAGAAGACACAATAGCGGGGACACATGAGAGAAGACACAATAACGGGGACACATGAGAGAAGACACAATAGCGGGGACACATGAGAGAAGACACAATAACGGGGACACATGAGAGAAGACACAATAGCGGGGACACATGAGAGAAGACACAATAACGGGGACACATGAGAGAGGACACAATAACGGGGACACATGAGAGAAGACACAATAGCGGGGACACATGAGAGAAGACACAATAGCGGGGACACATGAGAGAGGACACAATAGCGGGGACACATGAGAGAAGACACAATAACGGGGACACATGAGAGAAGACACAATAGCGGGGACACATGAGAGAGGACACAGTAACGGGGACACATGAGAGAAGACACAATAGCGGGGACACATGAGAGAGGACACAGTAACGGGGACACATGAGAGAAGACACAATAGCGGGGACACATGAGAGAGGACACAATAACGGGGACACATGAGAGAAGACACAATAACGGGGACACATGAGAGAGGACACAATAGCGGGGACACATGAGAGAGGACACAGTAACGGGGACACATGAGAGAGGACACAATAGCGGGGACACATGAGAGAGGACACAGTAACGGGGACACATGAGAGAGGACACAATAACGGGGACACATGAGAGAGGACACAGTAACGGGGACACATGAGAGAGGACACAATAACGGGGACACATGAGAGAGGACACAGTAACGGGGACACATGAGAGAGGACACAATAGCGGGGACACATGAGAGAGGACACAGTAACGGGGACACATGAGAGAGGACACAATAACGGGGACACATGAGAGAGGACACAATAGCGGGGACACATGAGAGAGGACACAATAACGGGGACACATGAGAGAGGACACAATAGCGGGGACACATGAGAGAAGACACAGTAACGGGGACACATGAGAGAGGACACAATAACGGGGACACATGAGAGAAGACACAATAGCGGGGACACATGAGAGAAGACACAATAGCGGGGACACATGAGAGAAGACACAATAACGGGGACACATGAGAGAGGACACAATAACGGGGACACATGAGAGAAGACACAATAGCGGGGACACATGAGAGAAGACACAATAACGGGGACACATGAGAGAAGACACAATAACGGGGACACATGAGAGAAGACACAATAACGGGGACACATGAGAGAAGACACAATAACGGGGACACATGAGAGAAGACACAATAGCGGGGACACATGAGAGAAGACACAATAACGGGGACACATGAGAGAAGACACAATAGCGGGGACACATGAGAGAGGACACAATAACGGGGACACATGAGAGAAGACACAATAACGGGGACACATGAGAGAGGACACAATAGCGGGGACACATGAGAGAGGACACAGTAACGGGGACACATGAGAGAGGACACAATAGCGGGGACACATGAGAGAGGACACAGTAACGGGGACACATGAGAGAGGACACAATAACGGGGACACATGAGAGAGGACACAGTAACGGGGACACATGAGAGAGGACACAATAGCGGGGACACATGAGAGAGGACACAGTAACGGGGACACATGAGAGAGGACACAATAGCGGGGACACATGAGAGAGGACACAGTAACGGGGACACATGAGAGAGGACACAATAACGGGGACACATGAGAGAGGACACAATAGCGGGGACACATGAGAGAGGACACAATAACGGGGACACATGAGAGAGGACACAATAGCGGGGACACATGAGAGAAGACACAATAACGGGGACACATGAGAGAGGACACAATAACGGGGACACATGAGAGAAGACACAATAGCGGGGACACATGAGAGAAGACACAATAACGGGGACACATGAGAGAAGACACAATAACGGGGACACATGAGAGAGGACACAATAACGGGGACACATGAGAGAAGACACAATAGCGGGGACACATGAGAGAAGACACAATAACGGGGACACATGAGAGAAGACACAATAACGGGGACACATGAGAGAAGACACAATAGCGGGGACACATGAGAGAAGACACAATAACGGGGACACATGAGAGAAGACACAATAGTGGGGACACATGAGAGAAGACACAATAACGGGGACACATGAGAGAAGACACAATAACGGGGACACATGAGAGAAGACACAATAACGGGGACACATGAGAGAAGACACAGTAACGGGGACACATGAGAGAAGACACAATAACGGGGACACATGAGAGAAGACACAATAACGGGGACACATGAGAGAAGACACAATAACGGGGACACATGAGAGAAGACACAATAACGGGGACACACATGAGAGAAGACACAATAACGGGGACACATGAGAGAAGACACAATAACGGGGACACATGAGAGAAGACACAATAACGGGGACACATGAGAGAAGACACAGTAACGGGGACACATGAGAGAAGACACAATAGCGGGGACACATGAGAGAAGACACAGTAACGGGGACACATGAGAGAAGACACAATAACGGGGACACATGAGAGAGGACACAATAGCGGGGACACATGAGAGAAGACACAATAACGGGGACACATGAGAGAGGACACAATAGCGGGGACACATGAGAGAAGACACAATAACGGGGACACATGAGAGAGGACACAATAGCGGGGACACATGAGAGAAGACACAATAACGGGGACACATGAGAGAAGACACAATAACGGGGACACATGAGAGAAGACACAATAACGGGGACACATGAGAGAAGACACAATAGCTGGGACACATGAGAGAGGACACAATAGCGGGGACACATGAGAGAGGACACAATAACGGGGACACATGAGAGAAGACACAATAACGGGGACACATGAGAGAGGACACAGTAACGGGGACACATGAGAGAGGACACAATAGCGGGACACATGAGAGAAGACACAATAGCGGGGACACATGAGAGAGGACACAGTAACGGGGACACATGAGAGAGGACACAATAACGGGGACACATGAGAGAGGACACAGTAACGGGGACACATGAGAGAGAACACAATAGCGGGGACACATGAGAGAGGACACAGTAACGGGGACACATGAGAGAGGACACAATAGCGGGGACACATGAGAGAGGACACAGTAGCGGGGACACATGAGAGAGGACACAGTAACGGGGACACATGAGAGAGGACACAATAGCGGGGACACATGAGAGAGGACACAGTAACGGGGACACATGAGAGAGGACACAATAGCGGGGACACATGAGAGAGGACACAGTAGCGGGGACACATGAGAGAGGACACAGTAACGGGGACACATGAGAGAGGACACAGTAACGGGGACACATGAGAGAGGACACAGTAATGGGGACACATGAGAGAGGACACAGTAACGGGGACACATGAGAGAGGAAAAAGTAGCGGGGACACATGAGAGAGGACACAGTAACGGGGACACATGAGAGAGGACACAGTAACGGGGACACATGAGAGAGGACACAGTAACGGGACACATGAGAGAGGACACAGTAGCGGGGACACATGAGAGAGGACACAATAACGGGGACACATGAGAGAGGACACAATAGCGGGGACACATGAGAGAGGACACAGTAACTGGGACACATGAGAGAGGACACAGTAACGGGGACACATGAGACAGGACACAGTAACGGGGACACATGAGAGAGGACACAATAGCGGGGACACATGAGAGAGGACACAATAACGGGGACACATGAGATAGGACACAGTAACGGGGACACATGAGAGAAGACACAATAACGGGGACACATGAGAGAGGACACAATAACGGGGACACATGAGAGAGGACACAGTAACGGGGACACATGAGAGAGGACACAATAACAGGGACACATGAGAGAGGACACAGTAACGGGGACACATGAGAGAGGACACAATAACGGGGACACATGAGAGAGGACACAATAACGGGGACACATGAGAGAGGACACAATAACGGGGACACATGAGAGAGGACACAGTAACGGGGACACATGAGAGAGGACACAACAACGGGGACACATGAGAGAGGACACAACAACGGGGACACATGAGAGAAGACACAGTAACGGGGACACATGAGAGAGGACACACAACGGGGACACATGAGAGAGGACACAACAACGGGGACACATGAGAGAAGACACAGTAACGGGGACACATGAGAGAGGACACAACAACGGGGACACATGAGAGAGGACACAATAACGGGGACACATGAGAGAGGACACAATAACGGGGACACATGAGAGAGGACACAATAACGGGGACACATGAGAGAGGACACAACAACGGGGACACATGAGAGAGGACACAACAACGGGGACACATGAGAGAAGACACAATAGCGGGGCACATGAGAGAAGACACAATAACGGGGACACATGAGAGAAGACACAATAGCGGGGACACATGAGAGAAGACACAATAACGGGGACACATGAGAGAAGACACAATAGCGGGGACACATGAGAGAAGACACAATAACGGGGACACATGAGAGAAGACACAATAACGGGGACACATACACATGAGAGAAGACACAATAACGGGGACACATGAGAGAAGACACAATAACGGGGACACATGAGAGAAGACACAATAACGGGGACACATGAGAGAAGACACAGTAACGGGGACACATGAGAGAAGACACAATAGCTGGGACACATGAGAGAAGACACAGTAACGGGGACACATGAGAGAAGACACAATAACGGGGACACATGAGAGAGGACACAATAGCGGGGACACATGAGAGAAGACACAATAACGGGGACACATGAGAGAGGACACAATAGCGGGACACATGAGAGAAGACACAATAACGGGGACACATGAGAGAGGACACAATAGCGGGGACACATGAGAGAAGACACAATAACGGGGACACATGAGAGAAGACACAATAACGGGGACACATGAGAGAAGACACAATAACGGGGACACATGAGAGAAGACACAATAGCTGGGACACATGAGAGAGGACACAATAGCGGGGACACATGAGAGAGGACACAATAACGGGGACACATGAGAGAAGACACAATAACGGGGACACATGAGAGAGGACACAGTAACGGGGACACATGAGAGAGGACACAATAGCGGGACACATGAGAGAAGACACAATAGCGGGGACACATGAGAGAGGACACAGTAACGGGGACACATGAGAGAGGACACAATAACGGGGACACATGAGAGAGGACACAGTAACGGGGACACATGAGAGAGAACACAATAGCGGGGACACATGAGAGAGGACACAGTAACGGGGACACATGAGAGAGGACACAATAGCGGGGACACATGAGAGAGGACACAGTAGCGGGGACACATGAGAGAGGACACAGTAACGGGGACACATGAGAGAGGACACAATAGCGGGGACACATGAGAGAGGACACAGTGACGGGGACACATGAGAGAGGACACAATAGCGGGGACACATGAGAGAGGACACAGTAGCGGGGACACATGAGAGAGGACACAGTAACGGGGACACATGAGAGAGGACACAGTAACGGGGACACATGAGAGAGGACACAGTAATGGGGACACATGAGAGAGGACACAGTAACGGGGACACATGAGAGAGGAAAAAGTAGCGGGGACACATGAGAGAGGACACAGTAACGGGGACACATGAGAGAGGACACAGTAACGGGGACACATGAGAGAGGACACAGTAACGGGTACACATGAGAGAGGACACAGTAGCGGGGACACATGAGAGAGGACACAATAACGGGGACACATGAGAGAGGACACAATAGCGGGGACACATGAGAGAGGACACAGTAACTGGGACACATGAGAGAGGACACAGTAACGGGGACACATGAGACAGGACACAGTAACGGGGACACATGAGAGAGGACACAATAGCGGGGACACATGAGAGAGGACACAATAACGGGGACACATGAGATAGGACACAGTAACGGGGACACATGAGAGAAGACACAATAACGGGGACACATGAGAGAGGACACAATAACGGGGACACATGAGAGAGGACACAGTAACGGGGACACATGAGAGAGGACACAATAACAGGGACACATGAGAGAGGACACAGTAACGGGGACACATGAGAGAGGACACAATAACGGGGACACATGAGAGAGGACACAATAACGGGGACACATGAGAGAGGACACAATAACGGGGACACATGAGAGAGGACACAGTAACGGGGACACATGAGAGAGGACACAACAACGGGGACACATGAGAGAGGACACAACAACGGGGACACATGAGAGAAGACACAGTAACGGGGACACATGAGAGAGGACACCACAACGGGGACACATGAGAGAGGACACAACAACGGGGACACATGAGAGAAGACACAGTAACGGGGACACATGAGAGAGGACACAACAACGGGGACACATGAGAGAGGACACAATAACGGGGACACATGAGAGAGGACACAATAACGGGGACACATGAGAGAGGACACAATAACGGGGACACATGAGAGAGGACACAACAACGGGGACACATGAGAGAGGACACAACAACGGGGACACATGAGAGAAGACACAATAGCGGGGACACATGAGAGAAGACACAATAACGGGGACACATGAGAGAAGACACAATAGCGGGGACACATGAGAGAAGACACAATAACGGGGACACATGAGAGAAGACACAATAGCGGGGACACATGAGAGAGGACACAATAACGGGGACACATGAGATAGGACACAGTAACGGGGACACATGAGAGAAGACACAATAACGGGGACACATGAGAGAGGACACAGTAACGGGGACACATGAGAGAGGACACAATAACAGGGACACATGAGAGAGGACACAGTAACGGGGACACATGAGAGAGGACACAATAACGGGGACACATGAGAGAGGACACAATAACGGGGACACATGAGAGAGGACACAATAACGGGGACACATGAGAGAGGACACAGTAACGGGGACACATGAGAGAGGACACAACAACGGGGACACATGAGAGAGGACACAACAACGGGGACACATGAGAGAAGACACAGTAACGGGGACACATGAGAGAGGACACAACAACGGGGACACATGAGAGAGGACACAACAACGGGGACACATGAGAGAAGACACAATAGCGGGGACACATGAGAGAAGACACAATAACGGGGACACATGAGAGAGGACACAATAACGGGGACACATGAGAGAGGACACAATAACGGGGACACATGAGAGAGGACACAGTAACGGGGACACATGAGAGAGGACACAACAACGGGGACACATGAGAGAGGACACAACAACGGGGACACATGAGAGAAGACACAGTAACGGGGACACATGAGAGAGGACACAACAACGGGGACACATGAGAGAGGACACAACAACGGGGACACATGAGAGAAGACACAGTAACGGGGACACATGAGAGAGGACACAACAACGGGGACACATGAGAGAGGACACAACAACGGGGACACATGAGAGAAGACACAATAGCGGGGACACATGAGAGAAGACACAATAACGGGGACACATGAGAGAAGACACAATAGCGGGGACACATGAGAGAAGACACAATAACGGGGACACATGAGAGAAGACACAATAGCGGGGACACATGAGAGAAGACACAATAACGGGGACACATGAGAGAAGACACAATAGCGGGGACACATGAGAGAAGACACAATAGCGGGGACACATGAGAGAGGACACAATAGCGGGGACACATGAGAGAAGACACAATAACGGGGACACATGAGAGAAGACACAATAGCTGGGACACATGAGAGAGGACACAGTAACGGGGACACATGAGAGAAGACACAATAGCGGGGACACATGAGAGAGGACACAGTAACGGGGACACATGAGAGAAGACACAATAGCGGGGACACATGAGAGAGGACACAATAACGGGGACACATGAGAGAAGACACAATAACGGGGACACATGAGAGAGGACACAATAGCGGGGACACATGAGAGAGGACACAGTAACGGGGACACATGAGAGAGGACACAATAGCGGGAACACATGAGAGAGGACACAGTAACGGGGACACATGGGAGAGGACACAATAACGGGGACACATGAGAGAGGACACAGTAACGGGGACACATGAGAGAGGACACAATAGCGGGGACACATGAGAGAGGACACAGTAACGGGGACACATGAGAGAGGACACAATAGCGGGGACACATGAGAGAGGACACAGTAACGGGGACACATGAGAGAGGACACAATAACGGGGACACATGAGAGAGGACACAATAGCGGGGACACATGAGAGAGGACACAATAACGGGGACACATGAGAGAGGACACAATAGCGGGGACACATGAGAGAAGACACAGTAACGGGGACACATGAGAGAGGACACAATAACGGGGACACATGAGAGAAGACACAATAGCGGGGACACATGAGAGAAGACACAATAGCGGGGACACATGAGAGAAGACACAATAACGGGGACACATGAGAGAGGACACAATAACGGGGACACATGAGAGAAGACACAATAGCGGGGACACATGAGAGAAGACACAATAACGGGGACACATGAGAGAAGACACAATAACGGGGACACATGAGAGAAGACACAATAGCGGGGACACATGAGAGAAGACACAATAACGGGGACACATGAGAGAAGACACAATAGCGGGGACACATGAGAGAAGACACAATAACGGGGACACATGAGAGAAGACACAATAGCGGGGACACATGAGAGAGGACACAATAACGGGGACACATGAGAGAAGACACAATAACGGGGACACATGAGAGAGGACACAATAGCGGGGACACATGAGAGAGGACACAATAGCGGGGACACATGAGAGAGGACACAGTAACGGGGACACATGAGAGAGGACACAATAACGGGGACACATGAGAGAGGACACAGTAACGGGGACACATGAGAGAGGACACAATAGCGGGGACACATGAGAGAGGACACAGTAACGGGGACACATGAGAGAGGACACAATAGCGGGGACACATGAGAGAGGACACAATAACGGGGACACATGAGAGAGGACACAATAGCGGGGACACATGAGAGAGGACACAATAACGGGGACACATGAGAGAGGACACAATAGCGGGGACACATGAGAGAAGACACAGTAACGGGGACACATGAGAGAGGACACAATAACGGGGACACATGAGAGAAGACACAATAGCGGGGACACATGAGAGAAGACACAATAGCGGGGACACATGAGAGAAGACACAATAACGGGGACACATGAGAGAGGACACAATAACGGGGACACATGAGAGAAGACACAATAGCGAGGACACATGAGAGAAGACACAATAACGGGGACACATGAGAGAAGACACAATAACGGGGACACATGAGAGAAGACACAATAGCGGGGACACATGAGAGAAGACACAATAACGGGGACACATGAGAGAAGACACAATAGTGGGGACACATGAGAGAAGACACAATAACGGGGACACATGAGAGAAGACACAATAACGGGGACACATGAGAGAAGACACAATAACGGGGACACATGAGAGAAGACACAGTAACGGGGACACATGAGAGAAGACACAATAACGGGGACACATGAGAGAAGACACAATAACGGGGACACATGAGAGAAGACACAATAACGGGGACACATGAGAGAAGACACAATAACGGGGACACATACACATGAGAGAAGACACAATAACGGGGACACATGAGAGAAGACACAATAACGGGGACACATGAGAGAAGACACAATAACGGGGACACATGAGAGAAGACACAGTAACGGGGACACATGAGAGAAGACACAATAGCTGGGACACATGAGAGAAGACACAGTAACGGGGACACATGAGAGAAGACACAATAACGGGGACACATGAGAGAGGACACAATAGCGGGGACACATGAGAGAAGACACAATAACGGGGACACATGAGAGAGGACACAATAGCGGGGACACATGAGAGAAGACACAATAACGGGGACACATGAGAGAGGACACAATAGCGGGGACACATGAGAGAAGACACAATAACGGGGACACATGAGAGAAGACACAATAACGGGGACACATGAGAGAAGACACAATAACGGGGACACATGAGAGAAGACACAATAGCTGGGACACATGAGAGAGGACACAATGGCGGGGACACATGAGAGAGGACACAATAACGGGGACACATGAGAGAAGACACAATAACGGGGACACATGAGAGAGGACACAGTAACGGGGACACATGAGAGAGGACACAATAGCGGGACACATGAGAGAAGACACAATAGCGGGGACACATGAGAGAGGACACAGTAACGGGGACACATGAGAGAGGACACAATAGCGGGGACACATGAGAGAGGACACAGTAACGGGGACACATGAGAGAGGACACAATAGCGGGGACACATGAGAGAGGACACAGTAGCGGGGACACATGAGAGAGGACACAGTAACGGGGACACATGAGAGAGGACACAATAGCGGGGACACATGAGAGAGGACACAGTGACGGGGACACATGAGAGAGGACACAATAGCGGGGACACATGAGAGAGGACACAGTAGCGGGGACACATGAGAGAGGACACAGTAACGGGGACACATGAGAGAGGACACAGTAACGGGGACACATGAGAGAGGACACAGTAATGGGGACACATGAGAGAGGACACAGTAACGGGGACACATGAGAGAGGAAAAAGTAGCGGGGACACATGAGAGAGGACACAGTAACGGGGACACATGAGAGAGGACACAGTAACGGGGACACATGAGAGAGGACACAGTAACGGGTACACATGAGAGAGGACACAGTAGCGGGGACACATGATAGAGGACACAATAACGGGGACACATGAGAGAGGACACAATAGCGGGGACACATGAGAGAGGACACAGTAACTGGGACACATGAGAGAGGACACAGTAACGGGGACACATGAGACAGGACACAGTAACGGGGACACATGAGAGAGGACACAATAGCGGGGACACATGAGAGAGGACACAATAACGGGGACACATGAGATAGGACACAGTAACGGGGACACATGAGAGAAGACACAATAACGGGGACACATGAGAGAGGACACAATAACGGGGACACATGAGAGAGGACACAGTAACGGGGACACATGAGAGAGGACACAATAACAGGGACACATGAGAGAGGACACAGTAACGGGGACACATGAGAGAGGACACAATAACGGGGACACATGAGAGAGGACACAATAACGGGGACACATGAGAGAGGACACAATAACGGGGACACATGAGAGAGGACACAGTAACGGGGACACATGAGAGAGGACACAACAACGGGGACACATGAGAGAGGACACAACAACGGGGACACATGAGAGAAGACACAGTAACGGGGACACATGAGAGAGGACACAACAACGGGGACACATGAGAGAGGACACAACAACGGGGACACATGAGAGAAGACACAGTAACGGGGACACATGAGAGAGGACACAACAACGGGGACACATGAGAGAGGACACAATAACGGGGACACATGAGAGAGGACACAATAACGGGGACACATGAGAGAGGACACAATAACGGGGACACATGAGAGAGGACACAACAACGGGGACACATGAGAGAGGACACAACAACGGGGACACATGAGAGAAGACACAATAGCGGGGGCACATGAGAGAAGACACAATAACGGGGACACATGAGAGAAGACACAATAGCGGGGACACATGAGAGAAGACACAATAACGGGGACACATGAGAGAAGACACAATAGCGGGGACACATGAGAGAAGACACAATAACGGGGACACATGAGAGAGGACACAATAACGGGGACACATGAGAGAAGACACAATAGCGGGGACACATGAGAGAAGACACAATAGCTGGGACACATGAGAGAGGACACAATAGCGGGGACACATGAGAGAAGACACAATAACGGGGACACATGAGAGAAGACACAATAGCTGGGACACATGAGAGAGGACACAGTAACGGGGACACATGAGAGAAGACACAATAGCGGGGACACATGAGAGAGGACACAGTAACGGGGACACATGAGAGAAGACACAATAGCGGGGACACATGAGAGAGGACACAATAACGGGGACACATGAGAGAAGACACAATAACGGGGACACATGAGAGAGGACACAGTAACGGGGACACATGAGAGAGGACACAATAGCGGGGACACATGAGAGAGGACACAGTAACGGGGACACATGAGAGAGGACACAATAACGGGGACACATGAGAGAGGACACAGTAACGGGGACACATGAGAGAGGACACAATAGCGGGGACACATGAGAGAGGACACAGTAACGGGGACACATGAGAGAAGACACAATAGCGGGGACACATGAGAGAGGACACAGTAACGGGGACACATGAGAGAGGACACAATAACGGGGACACATGAGAGAGGACACAATAGCGGGGACACATGAGAGAGGACACAATAACGGGGACACAATAACGGGGACACATGAGAGAGGACACAATAGCGGGGACACATGAGAGAAGACACAGTAACGGGGACACATGAGAGAGGACACAATAACGGGGACACATGAGAGAAGACACAATAGCGGGGACACATGAGAGAAGACACAATAGCGGGGACACATGAGAGAAGACACAATAACGGGGACACATGAGAGAGGACACAATAACGGGGACACATGAGAGAAGACACAATAGCGGGGACACATGAGAGAAGACACAATAACGGGGACACATGAGAGAAGACACAATAACGGGGACACATGAGAGAAGACACAATAGCGGGGACACATGAGAGAAGACACAATAACGGGGACACATGAGAGAAGACACAATAACGGGGACACATGAGAGAAGACACAATAACGGGGACACATGAGAGAAGACACAATAACGGGGACACATGAGAGAAGACACAATAACGGGGACATGAGAGAAGACACAGTAACGGGGACACATGAGAGAAGACACAATAACGGGGACACATGAGAGAAGACACAATAGCGGGGACACATGAGAGAAGACACAATAACGGGGACACATGAGAGAAGACACAATAACGGGGACACATGAGAGAAGACACAATAACGGGGACACATGAGAGAAGACACAATAACGGGGACACATGAGAGAAGACACAGTAACGGGGACACATGAGAGAAGACACAATAGCTGGGACACATGAGAGAAGACACAGTAACGGGGACACATGAGAGAAGACACAATAACGGGGACACATGAGAGAGGACACAATAGCGGGGACACATGAGAGAAGACACAATAACGGGGACACATGAGAGAGGACACAATAGCGGGGACACATGAGAGAAGACACAATAACGGGGACACATAAGAGAAGACACAATAACGGGGACACATGAGAGAAGACACAATAACGGGGACACATGAGAGAAGACACAATAGCTGGGACACATGAGAGAGGACACAATAGCGGGGACACATGAGAGAGGACACAATAACGGAGACACATGAGAGAAGACACAATAACGGGGACACATGAAAGAGGACACAATAGCGGGGACACATGAGAGAGGACACAGTAACGGGGACACATGAGAGAGGACACAATAGCGGGACACATGAGAGAAGACACAATAGCGGGGACACATGAGAGAGGACACAGTAACGGGGACACATGAGAGAGGACACAATAACGGGGACACATGAGAGAGGACACAGTAACGGGGACACATGAGAGAGGACACAATAGCGGGGACACATGAGAGAGGACACAGTAACGGGGACACATGAGAGAGGACACAATAGCGGGGACACATGAGAGAGGACACAGTAGCGGGGACACATGAGAGAGGACACAGTAACGGGGACACATGAGAGAGGACACAGTAACGGGGACACATGAGAGAGGACACAGTAACGGGGACACATGAGAGAGGACACAGTAACGGGGACACATGAGAGAGGACACAGTAGCGGGGACACAGAGAGGACACAGTAACGGGGACACATGAGAGAGGACACAGTAACGGGGACACATGAGAGAGGACACAGTAGCGGGGACACATGACAGAGGACACAATAACGGGGACACTTGAGAGAAGACACAATAGCGGGGACACATGAGAGAGGACACAGTAACTGGGACACATGAGAGAGGACACAGTAACGGGGACACATGAGACAGGACACAGTAACGGGGACTCATGAGAGAGGACACAATAGCGGGGACACATGAGAGAGGACACAATAACGGGGACACATGAGATAGGACACAGTAACGGGGACACATGAGAGAAGACACAATAACGGGGACACATGAGAGAGGACACAATAACGGGGACACATGAGAGAGGACACAGTAACGGGGACACATGAGAGAGGACACAATAACGGGGACACATGAGAGAGGACACAGTAACGGGGACACATGAGAGAGGACACAATAACGGGGACACATGAGAGAAGACACAATAACGGGGACACATGAGAGAAGACACAGTAACGGGGACACATGAGAGAAGACACAATAACGGGGACACATGAGAGAAGACACAATAACGGGGACACATGAGAGAAGACACAATAACGGGGACACATGAGAGAAGACACAATAACGGGGACACATGAGAGAAGACACAATAACGGGGACACATGAGAGAAGACACAATAACGGGGACACATGAGAGAAGACACAGTAACGGGGACACATGAGAGAAGACACAATAGCTGGGACACATGAGAGAAGACACAGTAACGGGGACACATGAGAGAAGACACAATAACGGGGACACATGAGAGAGGACACAATAGCGGGGACACATGAGAGAAGACACAATAACGGGGACACATGAGAGAGGACACAAAAGCGGGGACACATGAGAGAAGACACAATAACGGGGACACATGAGAGAAGACACAATAACGGGGACACATGAGAGAAGACACAATAACGGGGACACATGAGAGAAGACACAATAGCTGGGACACATGAGAGAGGACACAATAGCGGGGACACATGAGAGAGGACACAATAACGGGGACACATGAGAGAAGACACAATAACGGGGACACATGAGAGAGGACACAATAGCGGGGACACATGAGAGAGGACACAGTAACGGGGACACATGAGAGAGGACACAATAGCGGGACACATGAGAGAAGACACAATAGCGGGGACACATGAGAGAGGACACAGTAACGGGGACACATGAGAGAGGACACAATAACGGGGACACATGAGAGAGGACACAGTAACGGGGACACATGAGAGAGGACACAATAGCGGGGACACATGAGAGAGGACACAGTAACGGGGACACATGAGAGAGGACACAATAGCGGGGACACATGAGAGAGGACACAGTAGCGGGGACACATGAGAGAGGACACAGTAACGGGGACACATGAGAGAGGACACAATAGCGGGGACACATGAGAGAGGACACAGTAACGGGGACACATGAGAGAGGACACAATAGCGGGGACACATGAGAGAGGACACAGTAGCGGGGACACATGAGAGAGGACACAGTAACGGGGACACATGAGAGAGGACACAGTAACGGGGACACATGAGAGAGGACACATTAACGGGGACACATGAGAGAGGACACAGTAACGGGGACACATGAGAGAGGACACAGTAGCGGGGACACAGAGAGGACACAGTAACGGGGACACATGAGAGAGGACACAGTAACGGGGACACATGAGAGAGGACACAGTAACGGGTACACATGAGAGAGGACACAGTAGCGGGGACACATGAGAGAGGACACAATAACGGGGACACTTGAGAGAGGACACAATAGCGGGGACACATGAGAGAGGACACAGTAACTGGGACACATGAGAGAGGACACAGTAACGGGGACACATGAAACAGGACACAATAACGGGGACACATGAGAGAGGACACAATAGCGGGGACACATGAGAGAGGACACAATAACGGGGACACATGAGAGAGGACACAGTAACGGGGACACATGAGAGAAGACACAATAACGGGGACACATGAGAGAGGACACAATAACGGGGACACATGAGAGAGGACACAGTAACGGGGACACATGAGAGAGGACACAATAACGGGGACACATGAGAGAGGACACAGTAACGGGGACACATGAGAGAGGACACAATAACGGGATACATGAGAGAGGACACAATAACGGGGACACATGAGAGAGGACACAGTAACGGGGACACATGAGAGAGGACACAACAACGGGGACACATGAGAGAGGACACAACAACGGTAACACATGAGAGAAGACACAGTAACGGGGACACATGAGAGAGGACACAACAACGGGGACACATGAGAGAGGACACAACAACGGGGACACATGAGAGAGGACACAATAACGGGGACACATGAGAGAGGACACAACAACGGGGACACATGAGAGAGGACACAATAACGGGGACACATGAGAGAGGACACAACAACGGGGACACATGAGAGAGGACACAACAACGGGGACACATGAGAGAAGACACAGTAACGGGGACACATGAGAGAGGACACAACAACGGGGACACATGAGAGAGGACACAATAACGGGGACACATGAGAGAGGACACAACAACGGGGACACATGAGAGAGGACACAATAACGGGGACACATGAGAGAGGACACTAACGGGGACACATGAGAGAGGACACAACAACTGGGACACATGAGAGAGGACACAATAACGGGGACACATGAGAGAAGACACAATAACGGGGACACATGAGAGAGGACACAATAACGGGGACACATGAGAGAGGACACAGCAACGGGGACACATGAGAGAGGACACAATAACGGGGACACATGAGAGAGGACACAACAACGGGGACACATGAGAGAAGACACAATAACGGGGACACATGAGAGAGGACACAATAACGGGGACACATGAGAGAGGACACAATAACGGGGACACATGAGAGAGGACACAGTAACGGGGACACATGAGAGAGGGCACAATAACGGGGACACATGAGAGAGGACACAATAACGGGGACACATGAGAGAGGACACAATAACGGGGACACATGAGAGAGGACACAATAACGGGGACACATGAGAGAGGACACAATAACGGGGACACATGAGAGAGGACACAATAACGGGGACACATGAGAGAGGACACAATAACGGGGACACATGAGAGAAGACACAATAACGGGGACACATGAGAGAGGACACAATAGCGGGGACACATGAGAGAAGACACAATAACGGGGACACATGAGAGAAGACACAATAACGGGGACACATGAGAGAAGACACAATAACGGGGACACATGAGAGAAGACACAATAGCTGGGACACATGAGAGAGGACACAATAGCGGGGACACATGAGAGAGGACACAATAACGGGGACACATGAGAGAAGACACAATAACGGGGACACATGAGAGAGGACACAATAGCGGGGACACATGAGAGAGGACACAGTAACGGGGACACATGAGAGAGGACACAATAGCGGGACACATGAGAGAAGACACAATAGCGGGGACACATGAGAGAGGACACAGTAACGGGGACACATGAGAGAGGACACAATAACGGGGACACATGAGAGAGGACACAGTAACGGGGACACATGAGAGAGGACACAATAGCGGGGACACATGAGAGAGGACACTGTAACGGGGACACATGAGAGAGGACACAATAGCGGGGACACATGAGAGAGGACACAGTAGCGGGGACACATGAGAGAGGACACAGTAACGGGGACACATGAGAGAGGACACAATAGCGGGGACACATGAGAGAGGACACAGTAACGGGGACACATGAGAGAGGACACAATAGCGGGGACACATGAGAGAGGACACAGTAGCGGGGACACATGAGAGAGGACACAGTAACGGGGACACATGAGAGAGGACACAGTAACGGGGACACATGAGAGAGGACACAGTAACGGGGGGACACATGAGAGAGGACACAGTAACGGGGACACATGAGAGAGGACACAGTAGCGGGGACACAGAGAGGACACAGTAACGGGGACACATGAGAGAGGACACAGTAACGGGGACACATGAGAGAGGTCACAGTAACGGGTACACATGAGAGAGGACACAGTAGCGGGGACACATGAGAGAGGACACAATAACGGGGACACTTGAGAGAGGACACAATAGCGGGGACACATGAGAGAGGACACAGTAACTGGGACACATGAGAGAGGACACAGTAACGGGGACACATGAGACAGGACACAGTAACGGGGACACATGAGAGAGGACACGATAGCGGGGACACATGAGAGAGGACACAATAACGGGGACACATGAGATGGGACACAGTAACGGGGACACATGAGAGAAGACACAATAACGGGGACACATGAGAGAGGACACAATAACGGGGACACATGAGAGAGGACACAGTAACGGGGACACATGAGAGAGGACACAATAACGGGGACACATGAGAGAGGACACAGTAACGGGGACACATGAGAGAGGACACAATAACGGGGACACATGAGAGAGGACACAATAACGGGGACACATGAGAGAGGACACAATAACGGGGACACATGAGAGAGGACACAGTAACGGGGACACATGAGAGAGGACACAACAACGGGGACACATGAGAGAGGACACAACAACGGGGACACATGAGAGAAGACACAGTAACGGGGACACATGAGAGAGGACACAACAACGGGGACACATGAGAGAGGACACAACAACGGGGACACATGAGAGAAGACACAGTAACGGGGACACATGAGAGAGGACACAACAACGGGGACACATGAGAGAGGACACAATAACGGGGACACATGAGAGAGACACAACAACGGGGACACATGAGAGAGGACACAATAACGGGGACACATGAGAGAGGACACAACAACGGGGACACATGAGAGAGGACACAACAACGGGGACACATGAGAGAAGACACAGTAACGGGGACACATGAGAGAGGACACAACAACGGGGACACATGAGAGAGGACACAATAACGGGGACACATGAGAGAGGACACAATAACGGGGACACGAGAGAGGACACAATAACGGGGACACATGAGAGAGGACACAATAAAGGGACACATGAGAGAGGACACAACAACTGGGACACATGAGAGAGGACACAATAACGGGGACACATGAGAGAAGACACAATAACGGGGACACATGAGAGAGGACACAATAACGGGGACACATGAGAGAGGACACAGCAACGGGGACACATGAGAGAGGACACAATAACGGGGACACATGAGAGAGGACACAACAACGGGGACACATGAGAGAAGACACAATAACGGGGACACATGAGAGAGGACACAATAACGGGGACACATGAGAGAGGACACAATAACGGGGACACATGAGAGAGGACACAGTAACGGGGACACATGAGAGAGGGCACAATAACGGGGACACATGAGAGAGGACACAATAACGGGGACACATGAGAGAGGACACAATAACGGGGACACATGAGAGAGGACACAATAACGGGGACACATGAGAGAGGACACAATAACGGGGACACATGAGAGAGGACACAATAACGGGGACACATGAGAGAGGACACAATAACGGGGACACATGAGAGAGGACACAACAACGGGGACACATGAGAGAGGACACAATAACGGGGACACATGAGAGAAGACACAATAACGGGGACACATGAGAGAGGACACAATAACGGGGACACATGAGAGAGGACACAACAACGGGGACACATGAGAGAGGACACAATAACGGGGACACATGAGAGAGGACACAATAGCGGGGACACATGAGAGAAGACACAATAGCGGGGACACATGAGAGAGGACACAATAACGGGGACACATGAGAGAGGACACAATAACGGGGACACATGAGAGAAGACACAATAGCGGGGACACATGAGAGAGGACACAATAACGGGGACACATGAGAGAAGACACAATAGCGGGGACACATGAGAGAAGACACAATAACGGGGACACAACCATTGAAGTTCAGGTCCACAATAAAATAGAATACATGCAACTGTTAAAAGACAGAGACACGAGGAAGAAAGCTGACAGACATTGAGCCTCACCTTGATGGCCAGTGTCGATGAAGCGGCCATGAAGGTCAAACTGAAGTTGGTCGCCCAGGTAGCGAGCACGTGTGTGACCTTAGTGGAGGTCAGCCACGTGCTGTCTTGGGTCTTGATGTCCACCAGCAGGTAGCAGAGGACTAGGGAGTTCCAGGGGACAATTTGTGTGGAGAGAGAGAAAGATGTGAGTGAGTTTGAGAGAGAATGAGGGAAGGTAGTGTGGAAAGTTGGGTGGGAGAGTCACCGTCTACAGAAGTAAGCCTGATGACTGAACGGGAAACACCAAACTAGCGCTAGTGATGTCACGCTTTCAGCCATAGGAGCTATAGACTCCTGACGTCGTTCTACATGCGACCGCCCATGCTCGGAAGACAGAAAACACGTCAAACTAGTTGGGGTTTTACCTAGATATCGCTTTCAGACTACGGCCATGCTACTAAAGGTCAGTGCCGCATACTGGTTTTGGGTCTGGGCTACCGCTGACATAATAAATAAAGACATACACTATATTCAGTATTCAGTAACATGAAGTAATATTTGCTAATGACATCACTACATTTTAAATTACTTATTTATTTATATGTAAACTCTATCCGTCCTGTTTGGGACGAAAATGTCTCGATGACTTTGTCATTGAAAGTACTGTTGGATTGGTTTCTAAGTTTCTGAAGGAATGATTTATCAATGGGCATTATTGCCAAACCAGATAAGCGTTCTTGTGTCTGATTTGAGCGACAATAAGATTTGATTCTCTTGAGAGCAGAAAACGTTCTTTCTACAGATGCTGATGCGCATAACGTAGCTATAAATAGGTTAGGAAGTTCCGATAATCATAGTTTCACTTTCACTTTGTGACGCTTCTGAGTGACTGGAGCTAAAAATAACCCATGAAACCGCATTTTGTAATAGGTAGCTCACGCCGTATAATTTTGACGGTTATTTTTGAATGTCAAGATCATTAATTCTAAGTCGGAGAGAAGAGAACTGTACCGATGCTTATTAGTGGTTTCAACTTAGTTTCGGTTTCATTCACAAACGTTAGAGTGGCCATAGGAAAACCTTGCTTTAATAGCAATGTTTACTTTGAACACCACCACTTGATATCTGTTATTGCAGCGAGTTGGCAGATTTTTGAAAATCTATTCAAGGGTTTGAACATAAATGTTTGTTCACAGTTCGTTAACCTTCGCTGTAGATAAAGTCTTTAATTTGATAGCTTTGTGACCTTGGTACCTAAGGACCTAACTTGTGCAAACGGATGGCATTGGCAAGGATCATTTTGAATCTATGAAGTGGGCTCATTTTGTGTTTAATTCAAAAGCATATGTGCTTTTTAACCAAAGACCTTTTTGGGGGGACTCAAGGAAGATATCCCCGATGGAAGAATAAATTGTATTATTAGTCCCATAAATGATTCGCTTCCAGAGGTTTATGATGTAAACAAAGCAGTTTTGTCATTGCAAGTGAATAATGTCCACACCTATAATTGGTCAGGATTGTGTAGCAGCAGCAGCTTTATAGCGAACACATAAAACATCATAGGATTGTGCTGTTCTGAAACAGCTATGCCATGCTAGCCTAGAATTGCCTTTAATGGGATTACTGTGACCACAAACCACTCTCCATGTGTGTGCCACATATCTACACCCCAGAAAGAAATACTGAATATAACAACATCATATGCCGTCTGTGATATTAATGACCACAAACCAGGAGCCTCCTGTATGATTGATACAACTGTTGCTCCAACCACTTTATCAGCAGAGCCAGATCTATGGAATGTTAATCTGACATCGTTCTTGAATGATGTCCAAGTTAATGAGACATCAGAATCGTGTGGCAGCAGCTACAAGAAGGGGGCAGAGAACATCAAGTTCTGCTGCTATAAAGGAGACTTGCCTTGCTATCACAGAATTGCCTTAAATGGGATCACTGTAGTTGAAAACTTCTCCTCTTGTGTAAACTACACATTCACATCCAAGAGTGAATCAGTGAAGGTCACAAAATCATATTCTCTCTGTGGTTTTACTAACTACAGGTCATGTGGCTTCTGTTGGATTGGAAATGATAACTTACCACCACTGTGTGTCTATATGTTTGGAATTGGAGTCATCAACGATGGCCTAACATCATCAAGTGCTACGACGATCATCATTTTCGGGAAGACGCGAACTTCCATGGTATATGGTGGATAGGCGGCAGGAACCATTGAAGGCTATGTCTGAAAAGTGTTCCTTCTTGCAGTTTCCTCATATTCCAAGTCCGGCTTGTTGCAGGAGCTACTGAGTTAAGTGCTCTGTGCACACCGTGAGCTGTGTGTCTCATCCGTTTTGATCCTGTTTCGATATCCCGCTTGTTTACGATGAATGACGATATCGTATGACAGGGAACAGTTGGCTGTGTTCACTTTCTGCGCGGTTTCGCCTTATGTCTTTTGGCGTGTGCTGAGACTGCTACAATGGGGACTACAGTTACCTTTCTTTGTTTGGGAGATGTGTTAGTAATTCAGATGATTCCACTGGCACGGGCGGTTGAGCAATTATGGATTTTAATTCGTTTTCAGTGATACCGAGGCCTTCCATAACCAATAACCAATAAATCAAAGCAAATAAATCATATTGGCCTACGAAATGTGTAATAGAATATTCAAAAATTGTAATATAATTATGAAAAAAATATAATAAATTATCATTTCTTTTTGTATTTCGTTAATATGTTCAGACTACCGGCGGTAGCTGCGTTATTATAGAGAAAACGCCACTGCTAAAGATGGTGATGGTAGAAGTGTTTGTGAAAAAAAAATGTTTTTGACATGAAAAAATAGATGCACATCGAAGATCGTATTAAAGGGTGAGGTGAATAGAGTTTCGGAGAGGGTTTTAAAGAAAAGTTTATTAGAGGCTCGGAGAAGGTTATACAGAAAAGTTGATTAGAGTCTCACAGAGGGTTATAAAGAAAAGTTGATTATAGTTTATGAGAGGATTCTAAAGAGAAGTTGATTAGAGTCTCAGAGAGGGTTCTAAAGAGAAGTTGATTAGAGTCTCAGAGAGGGTTCTAAAGAGAAGTTGATTAAAGTTTCAGAGAGGGTTCTAAAGAGAAGTTGATTAGAATATCAGAGAGGGTTCTAAAAAAAGTTGATTAGAGTCTCAGAGAGGGTTCTAGAGTCTCAGAGAGGGTTCTAAAGAGAAGTTGATTAGTCTCAGAGAGGGTTCTAAAGAAAAGTTGATTAGAGTCTCAGAGAGGGATCTAAAGAAAAGTTGATTAGAGTCTCAGAGATGGTTCTAAAGAAAAGTTGATTAGAGTCTCAGAGAGGGTTATAAAAAAGTTGATTAGAGTCTCAGAGATGGTTCTAAAAAAAGTTTATTGGAGTCTCAGAGATGGTTCTAAAGAAAAGTTGATTAGAGGCTCAGAGATGGTTCTAAAAAAAAGTTGATTAGAGTCTCAGAGATGGTTCTAAATAAAGTTGATTAGAGTCTAAGAGATAGTTCTAAAAAAGTTGATTAGAGTCTCAGAGATGGTTCTAAAGAAAAGTTGATTAGAGTCTCATAGATGGTTCTAAAGAAAAGTTTATTAGAGTCTCAGAGAAGGTTCTATAGAAAAGTTGATTAGAGTCTCAGAGATGGTTCTAAGAAAAGTTGATTAGAGTCTCAGATGGGGTTATAAAAAAAAGTTGATTAGAGTCTCAGAGAGGGTTCTAAATAAAAGTTGATTAGAGTCTCAGAGAGGGTTCTAAAGAAAAGGTGATTATAGAGTTTCAGAGAGACTAAAGAGACAGGTTCTAAAAAGGAGGTGATTAGAATTGTAGAGAGGTTTTGTAAGAGAAGTGATTAGAGTCGCTGATAGGATTATAAAGAAGCAGTAATTGGAGTGAGTCGTAGAGATGTTCTATAAGAGGAGGTGATTAGAGACGCCGATGTGGTTCAAAAGAGGAGGTGATTAGAGACGCCGATGTGGTTCAAAAGAGGAGGTGATTAGAGACGCCGATGTGGTTCAAAAGAGGAGGTGATTAGAGACGCCGATGTGGTTCAAAAGAGGAGGTGATTAGAGACGCCGATGTGGTTCAAAGGAGGAGGTGATTAGAGACGCCGATGTGGTTCAAAAGAGGAGGTGATTAGAGACGCCGATGTGGTTCAAAAGAGGAGGTGATTAGAGACGCCGATGTGGTTCAAAAGAGGAGGTGATTAGAGACGCCGATGTGGTTCAAAAGAGGAGGTGATTAGAGACGCCGATGGGGTTCAAAAGAGGAGGTGATAGAGACGCCGATGTGGTTCAAAAGAGGAGGTGATTAGAGGCGCCGATGTGGTTCAAAAGAGGAGGTGATTAGAGACGCCGATGTGGTTAAAAGAGGAGGTGATTAGAGACGCCGATGTGGTTCAAAAGAGGAGGTGATTAGAGACGCCGATGTGGTTCAAAAGAGGAGGTGATTAGAGACGCCGATGTGGTTCAAAAGAGGAGGTGATTAGAGACGCCGATGTGGTTCAAAAGAGGAGGTGATTAGAATCGCGAAGATGGTTCTAAAGGGAAGGTGAATTAAACGCTCAAACCCGATCACTACCAGGCGACTGCACATGACAAGCAGCTTTTATTCTTCAGTCTGGTTATGGTAGTAATGACAGTAGTACTGGTGATAATGATGGTAGTAGTGGTGGTAGTAGTAATGGTGGTGATAGTGATGGTAGTTGTGGTGGTGGTAATAGTGATGGTAGTAATGGTTGTGGTAATAGTGATGGTAGTAGTGGTGGTGATAGTGATGATAGTAGTGGTGGTGATAGTGATGGTAGTAGTGGCGGTGGTGATAGTGATGGTAGTAGTGGCGGTGGTGATAGTGATGGTAGTAGTGGCGGTGGTGATAGTAATGATAGTAGTGGCGGTGGTGATAGTGATGGTAGTAGTGGTGGTGGTAATAGTGATGGTAGTAGTGGTGGTGATAGTGATGATAGTAGTGGTGGTGATAGTGATGGTAGTAGTGGCGGTGGTGATAGTGATGGTAGTAGTGGCGGTGATGGTAGTAGTGGCGGTGGTGATAGTGATGGTAGTAGTGGCGGTGGTGAAAGTAATGATAGTAGTGGCGGTGGTGATAGTGATGGTAGTAGTGGCGGTAGTGAAAGTGATGGTAGTAGTGGCGGTGGTGATAGTGATGGTAGTAGTGGCGGTGGTGATAGTGATGGTAGTAGTGGCGGTGGTGATAGTGAGTAGTAGTGGCGGTGGTGATAGTGATGGTAGTAGTGGCGGTGGTGATAGTGATGGTAGTAGTGGCAGTGGTGATAGTGGTGGTAGTAGTGGCGGTGGTGATAGTGATTATAGTAGTGGCGGTGGTGATAGTGATGGTAGTATTGGTTGTGGTAATAGTGATGGTAGTAGTGGCGGTGGTGATAGTGATGGTAGTAATGGTTGTGGTAATAGTGATGGTAGTAGTGGCGGTGGTGATAGTGATGGTAGTAGTGGCGGTGGTGATAGTGATGGTAGTAGTGGCGGTGGTGAAAGTAATGATAGTAGTGGCGGTGGTGATAGTGATGGTAGTAGTGGCGGTGGTGATAGTGATTATAGTAGTGGCAGTGGTGATAGTGATGGTAGTAATGTTTGTGGTAATAGTGATGATAGTAACGGTTGTGGTAATAGTCATGGTAGCAGTGGCGGTGGTGATAGTGATGGTAGTAGAGGTTGTGGTAATAGTGATGGTAGTAATGGTTGTGGCAATAGTGAATGATAGTAGTGGCAGTGGTGATAGTGATGGTAGTAGTGGCGGTGGTGATAGTGTGTAGTAGTAATGGTGATAGTGATGGTAGTAGTAGTGGTGATAGTAGTGGTAGTGGAAATAGTTATGGTGGTTGTAGTAGTGGTAATAGCAGTGTTGGTGGTGATTGCTATGGTGGTGATAGAGAATCAGGGGAGAAACTGCAACTCTTCTCGATTAGGGCTGTTTCCTTCTGCTGTTTACATTTGTGAGATGGTCATTATTTAAACCAGGACACCTGGTCCTGACCATTCATCTACAGAGTATGAGAGACGGTGTTGTCCAACTGTTGTGTCCTAACGTTCTATGTGTCGAGAGACGGTGTTGTCCAACTGTTGTGTCCTAACGTTCTATGTGTCGAGAGACGGTGTTGTCCAACTGTTGTGTCCTAACGTTCCATGTGCCGTGTATGAGAGACGGTGTTGTCCAACTGTTGTGTCCTAACGTTCTATGTGTCGAGAGACGGTGTTGTCCAACTGTTGTGTCCTAACGTTCTATGTGTCGAGAGACGGTGTTGTCCAACTGTTGTGTCCTAACGTTCCATGTGCCGTGTATGAGAGACGGTGTTGTCCAACTGTTGTGTCCTAACGTTCCATGTGCCGTGTATGAGAGACGGTGTTGTCCAACTGTTGTGTCCTAGCGTTCCATGCGCCGTGTATGAGCGATGGGAGTTTTCCTACTGTTGTGTCCTAACGTTCTATGTGTCGAGAGACGGTGTTGTCCAACTGTTGTGTCCTAACGTTCCATGTGCCGTGTATGAGCGATGGGAGTTTCCTTCTGTTGTGTCCTAACGTTTCATGTGCCGTGTATGAGAGATGGGAGTTTTCCTACTGTTGTGTCCTAACGTTCCATGTGCCGTGTATGAGAGATGGGAGTTTTCCTTCTGTTGTGTCCTAACGTTTCATGTGCCGTTTATGAGAGATGGGAGTTTTCCTACTGTTGTGTCCTAACGTTCAATGTGCCGTTTATGAGAGATGGGAGTTTTCCTACTGTTGTGTCCTAACGTTCCATGTGCCGTGTATGAGAGACGGTGTTGTACAACTGTTGTGTCCTAACGTTCTATGTGTCGAGAGACGGTGTTGTCCAACTGTTGTGTCCTAACGTTCTATGTGTCGAGAGACGGTGTTGTCCAACTGTTGTGTCCTAACGTTCTATGTGCCGTGTATGAAAGATGGAGTTTTCCTACTGTTGTGTCCTAACGTTTCTTCTACCGTGTATGAGAGATGGTGTTTTCCTACTGTTGTGTCCTAACGTTCCATGTGCCGTGTATGAGAGATGGTGTATTCCTACTGTTGTGTCCTAACGTTCCATGTGCCGTGTATGAGAGATGGGAGTTTTCCTACTGTTGTGTCCTAATGAAGCTGGGACTACATTATTGTTTGCTTGCTATGGCTGGGCCAAAAATATATATAGAGAGAGATAGTGCTTTGCCATAAACATATTACCTCTTCTCTCTCCCCCCCCCCCTCCCTCTCACGCACACACACTTTTTCTCGGCTTTGAAACCGTCTTTGAAGAGACAACTATATCCGTACAAGATCTGACGGCTCCTTTGTAATTGATCATGTCTAAGATAAAAATTTAAAACAACTGAGACCCTAATCAACGAGCTTCTGTTCGCTGATGATGCAGCACTGGTTGCTCACGATGAGTTCGTCCTGGAGTCACTGATTGACAATCTAGCTAGATCATGTGATTTATTCTCTCTGTCAATAATTATACAGAAGACTGGGGTGCTTCAACAAGGTGTAGCCAGTCCCGCAGTTATATCATTAAATAACACACCACCTTGAACCTGTCACAAAGTTCACCTATCTCGGTTCTGTGACAACCACCATATCACTTCAAGAAGACCTAAATTCCTGAATCGGAAAGGCAGCTTCCACATTTGATAAACTTAAAGAATAGAGCATGGGCCAACACCAAATTATCACTCAGGACTAACATTTAAATTTACAAAAGTTGTGTGCTTAGTACGCTGGATCAGGAACTTGGACTACATATGCCTACGAAAGATTATGAACATCAAATGGCAGGACAAAGAAACCAACTCTAATGTCTTACACTGAGCCAAACTCCCATCCATCATGGCAACACTTAGGAGTCGTTTTAATAAGGTGTATGGGCCATGTAAGAAGAATAGCAAACATTCGTATTCTCAAACAACTATTGTATGTTGAGCTTAGAGACGGGAAGGGACAAAAAGGACAGACCAGTGCTGACATATAAGGATGTTTGCAGGGCTTCCTTGAGGGAATAATCTATCAGGGAAAGAAATTGTGAAAATGTTGCTGCGGGTCATAGCACATGGAGAACAAACATAAAAAATGGCACAGCAACATTCGAAGCAGTGCTGATATCAAATTCAGAAGACAAAAGGCGCAGGAGAAGGAGACGAGGCCAGGCACCACAAATACAACTTGTTTACTCTGCGGACGGGTCTGCCTATCCAATCTTGGCAGATTCAGCCACGAGAGAAGCTGTTCAGTAAAACAGCATCAAGAATAAGACACTCATGTTAGGTAAGGTAAGGTAAAGTACGAGACTTGAACCGGCGTCTTAGCACGCGAGTTTCCACCCATACGTGCTCGGCCGCCTATCCAGAAATGTTCGGATATTTCTGTATAGTGTAGCCTCAAGCATCGAAACTCAGATGCGAAGTGACATTCCTCACCTTCCAAGGTAATACCCTGGTACCCATTTCTGCCAACGGCTGGGTCGACCGAGGGGGTATTTTTTTTTTCCAACCACGAGTACAATTCACACTACCCTCAGCGGGAATCAAACACGGGTTGTCCTAACGTCGTTAGTCCAGTCGGGTGGTTTTCCCAACTAGGCTACCGAGGTTCCCCAATGTTTTCTAATGTTTACCAAACTACTGACTCATCTTGAATGCTTGCTACCAACCATCTGTCAAGACATCAAATGCCATGTAAAAACTTACTGTAAAGCATCTTTCATCGTGAAATCGTGTCACACCTCTTTAGTGTGACAACCCGAGGCGCCCAGTCATAGAACACACTTACCTATCTGGAGAAAGGTGAGTATCCCTGCATGAACCATGTTTATGGCGATACTGTCAACGGTTGTGTTCAGGACTTCAGACACATTAAGCAGGAATGCCTTACCGCAGTAATGGCACAGAAAGGACGTGGCTGTCCAGGTCAGGAATACCCCGACATTGTAGGTCAAGGACCAGACAGAGATCATCATGTCACCTCAGAGTGGCTGGAAAGAAAGGACACAATGACATTTCTGGTGTTAAATGTGTGGGTTTGCAGAAATAATGGTTGCCACACGTGTGGGTCTATTTAGAATAATGATCGGTACATGTGTGGGTCTACAGGAATAATGGTGAGTACACATGTGGATGTTTAGGTGCAGCATTAGGTTTTACTTGTGGGTATATATAAAGAACAGTATCATCTTCGTCATGTACCATACCGGTTGGCGTAGGCGATCATGTCCCTCCACAATCTTCTATCCACAGTGCATCGTATAAGCTCTATTGTTGACTGTTTTCCATGCCATGACACCAAGCTATCCAGTATTTTTCTCTCTTTGTCGTCCGCGATCTCTCTTTCCTTGTATTTTGCTAATTGTAACCAAGTATTCCAACATTCCTCTTCTCATGATGTGCCCAAAAAATGTTGATTGTTTCTTTCTGATGTTTTTTAGGAGCTGCCTTTTTGTGATATCCTCTTTGAGAACTTCCTCATTGGTCTTTTTAGCTGTCCAGGGAACTTTCAAAATTCTTCTGAGAAATCCCATCTCTGTGGTCTCTAATCGTCTTTTCATTTGTTTGTCTACTGTTCATGATTCGCTTCATAGGTCAGAATTGGTTCTATACAGCACCGATGAACTCTCTTTCTCATTTCTATTGACATAGATTTGTTGCATAAGATATTTTCATTTTCTGAAATGCAATTTTGGCCTGAGCTATTCTGCTTTTTATTTCCGTGGTGCATCTTCCACCCAATGTTATTATTGTGCCCAAGTATTTGACGCGTTGCACTTGTTTCAAATTTGTCCTGTTTATTTTTATGCTGCATGATGGTGATGATTGTTTCTTCAATATGACCATTACTTCAGTTTTCTTACTATTCAGACTGAGACCTTTCTTGATGTTTTCTTTTACTATTGTGTCTATCATTTCTTGTAGTTCATTCTCTGTCTCTGCTATTAAGACTGTGTCATCCGCATATCGCAAATTATTTATGTTGTGACCGTTGACTTCAATTCCTTTTTGTCTACTATTGATCTCATAATATGTTCGCTGTAAAGTGAAAACAAAT
>JAVIAB010000160.1:76301245-76361530 GCA_032433765.1 Megaustenia siamemsis | reverse complement strand
GGCTTCTCGTGGCAAGGCGCGGTGCCACTGAGTACGGGTTCGATCCCACTTCGGACCATATATTGTTCTTCGTTTTTTTCTATTGTTGTTTGTCTGTCAATTTTTCCGAGTGCTAACACATACTTCTTTGTTCTATTATTCCTATTATCGCCTCGGAGTTCCCATATAATAATATTTATGTATTATTATTTGTACCCAGTATATACCACTGGGAACTACTATTCGTGCTGTTTCGTCCAATAAATGTTTGTCTACAACACAAGTATTCAGCCTCTCTGGGAGATACTTGCATTAATAGGAAAGTACAAATATACAATTTATTTCCGGTCTGTGATCGTTACCCTATGCTATAGTCATTGAGATCGCCTTTCGTGGAAGACACTACTGCAATAGCCAATTTTTTTGGCTGCGTGGCAGTGTACCAAGCGTTCGGCTTCTCGTGGCAAGGCGCGGTGCCACTGATACGGGTTCGATCCCACTTCGGACCATATATTGTTCTTCGTTTTTTTCTATTGTTGTTTGTCTGTCAATTTTTCCGAGTGCTAACACATACTTCTTTGTTCTATTATTCCCTATTATCGCCTCGGAAGTTCCCATAAATAATATTTATGTATTTTATTTGTACCCAGTATATAACCACGGGAACTACTATTCGTGCTGTTCGTCCAATAAATGTTTGTCTACAACACAAGTATTCAGCCTACTGGGAGATACTTGCATTAATAGGAAAGTACAAATATACGTTTATTTCCGGTCTGTGATCGTTACCCTATGCTATAGTCATTGAGATCGCCTTTCGTGGAAGACAATACTGCAATAGCCAATTTTTTTTTGGCTGCGTGGCAGTGTACCAAGCGTTCGGCTTCTCGTGGCAAGGCGCGGTGCCACTGAGTACGGGTTCGATCCCACCTTCGGACCATATATTGTTCTTCGTTTTTTTCTATTGTTGTTTGTCTGTCAATTTTTCCGAGTGCTAACACATACTTCTTTGTTCTATATTCCCTATTATCGCCTCGGAAGTTCCCCATATAATAATATTTTAGTATTATTAATTTGTACCCAGTATATAACCACTGGGAACTACTATTCGTGCTGTTTTTCGTCCAATAAATGTTTGTCTACAACACAAGTATTCAGCCCTACTGGGAGATACTTGCATTAATAGGAAAGTACAAATATACAATTTATTTCCGGTCTGTGATCGTTACCCTATGCTATAGTCATTGAGATCGCCTTTCGTGGAAGACACTACTGCAATAGCCAATTTTTTTTTGGCTGCGTGGCAGTGTACCAAGCGTTCGGCTTCTCGTGGCAAGGCGCGGTGCCACTGGAGTACGGGTTCGATCCCACTTCGGACCATATATTGTTCTTCGTTTTTTTCTATTGTTGTTTGTCTGTCAATTTTTCCGAGTGCTAACACATACTTCTTTGTTCTATTATTCCTTTTGATATAATGTGAGAGAGGGAGAGTGAAAGAGGATAGACAGTGAGGGAGAGAGAGTGAGAGAGGGAGGGAGAAGGGGCGAGAGAGGGGAAGAGGGAGAGAGAGTGAGGGAGAGAGAGTGAGAGAGGGAGGGAGAAGGGGCGAGAGGGAAGAGGGAGAGAGAGTGAGGGAGAGAGAGTGAGGGAGAGAGAATGAGAGAGGGAGAGAGAGTGAGGAGAAGAGAATGAGGAGAGGGAGAGAGAGAGTGAGGGAGAGAGAATGAGAGAGGGAGAGAGATGAGAGAGGAAGGAAGAAGGAGCGAGAAGGAAAGAAGGAGAGAGAGTAGGGAGAGTGAAAGAGGGAGAGACAGTGAGGGAGAGAGAATGAGAGAGAGAGAGTCAGAGAGGGAGGGAGAAGGAGCGAGAGGGAAGGGAGAGAGAGTGAGGGAGAGAGTGATAAAGTGAAAGAGGGAGGGGCAGTGAGTGAGAGAGAATGGGAGAGGGAGTGAGAGTGAGAGAGGGAGGGAGAAGGAGCGAGAGGGAAGAGGTAGAGAGAGGTGAGGAGGAGAATGAGAGAGGGAGAGAGAGGAGGGAGAAGGAGAGAGAGGGCATAGAGTGAGAGATGGAGAGAGAATGAGAGAGAGAGAAAGTGTTTGATGGAGTGGGGAACAGAGAGAGAGTGAGAGATATAGTATGTGAGAGAGACATGAGAAGAGGGGAGAGACAGTGAGGGAGAGAGAATGAGAGAGAGTGAGAGATGGAGAGAGAATGAGAGAGAGAAAGTGTTTGATGGAGTGGAGGAAGAGAGAGAGAGTGAGAGATATAGTATGTGAGAGAGAGAGAATGAGAAAGAGGGAGAGACAGTGAGGGAGAGAGAATGAGAGAGAGTGAGAGATGGAGAGAGATGAGAGAGAGAAAGTGTTTGATGGAGTGGGGAACAGAGAGAGTGAGAGATATAGTATGTAGAGAGAGAAATGAGAAGAGAGAGAATACAGTGAGGGAGAGAGAATGAGAGAGAGTGAGAGATGGAGAGAGAATGAGAGAGAGAAGTGTTTGATGGAGTGGGGAACAGAGAGAGTGAGAGATATAGTATGTGAGAGAGAGAATGAGAAAGAGGGAAGACAGTGAGGGAGAGAGAATGAGAGAGAGTGAGAGAGAGGGAGGGAAGAAGGAGCGAGAGGAAGAGAGAGAGAGAGTGAGAGAAAGTGGGGGAGAGAAAGTTGTTTGGGGTGGAGTGGGGAACAGAGAGAGTGAGAGATATAGTATTGTGCGAGAGAGAGGAATAGAGAGAAAGAAGAGAGAGAGCGAGAGCGATAACGCGTAAGACAGTCTGAGAGGGAGAGAGTGAAAGAGATAGTGAGTGAGAGTGCGTGAGTGAGAACTACAAAGTGTGAGAGAGATTGTCACGTGGTTTGATGTTACATTTAGATGAGAGATAAAGCATGAGTAAAACAAAAAAACACCTGCAGGTGGTAACACAAGCTAACAAGATCCACATCCTGAGTGGACTGGTTGGGAGGGAGGGGGGGGGGTGTGTCTAGAGGTGAGAGGTCCGACTCTGGCCAAGGAGGTCACGTGTTCGAATCTCACCCCCGGCGGTTTCTGACTTCGAATCCATGGTGCCGTCGTGGCTGTACACTCAACAAGTCACTGGGTAGTGAGATCTGATATCTGGACCTTTCTGAGTAGTGAGATCTGATATCTGGACCTTTCTGGATAGTGAGATCTGATATCTGGACCTTTCTGGGTAGTGAATCTGATATCTGGACCTTTCTGGGTAGTGAGATCTGATATCTGACCTTTCTGGGTAGTGAGATCTGATGTCTGGACCTTTCTGGGTAGTGAGATCTGATGTCTGGACCTTTCTGGGTAGTGAGATCTGATGTCTGGACCTTTCTGGGAAGTGAGATCTGATGTCTGGACCTTTCTGGTAGTGAGATCTGATGTCTAGACCTTTCTGGGTAGTGAGATCTGATATCTGGACCTTTCTGGGTAGTGAGATCTGATGTCTGGACCTTTCTGGGTAGTGAGATCTGATGTCTGGACCTTTCTGGGTAGTGAGATCTGATGTCTGGACCTTTCTGGGTAGTGAGATCTGATGTCTGGACCTTTCTGTAGTGAGATCTGATGTCTGGACCTTTCTGGGTAGTGAGATCTGATGTCTGGACCTTTCTGGGTAGTGAGATCTGATGTCTGGACCTTTCTGGGTAGTGAGATCTGATGTCTGGACCTTTCGGGTAGTGAGATCTGATATCTGGACCTTTCTGGGTAGTGAGATTTGATGTCTGGACCTTTCTGGGTAGTGAGATCTGATGTCTGGACCTTTCTGGGTAGTGAGATCTGATGCCTGGACCTTCTGGATAGTGAGATCTGATGTCTGGACCTTTCTGGGTAGTGAGATCTGATGTCTGGACCTTTCTGGGTAGTGAGATCTGATGTCTGGACCTTTCTGGATAGTGAATCTGATGTCTGGACCTTCTGAGTAGTGAGATCTGATATCTGGACATTTCTGGATAGTGAGATCTGATATCTGGAACCTTTCTGGGTAGTGAGATCTGATATCTGGACCTTTCTGGGCAGTGAGATCTGATATTTGGACCTTTCTGGTAGTGAGATCTGATGTCTGGACCTTTCTGGGTAGTGAGATCTGATGTCTGGACCTTTCTGGGTAGTGAGATCTGATGTCTGGACCTTTCTGGGTAGTGAGATCTGATGTCTGGACCTTTCTGGATAGTGTGATCTAATGTCTGGACCTTTCTGGGTAGTGAGATCTGATGTCTGGACCTTTCTGGGTAGTGAGATCTGATGTCTGGACCTTTCTACGTAGTGAGACCTGATGTCTGGACCTTTCTTGGTAGTAATCTGATGTCTGGACCTTTCTGGATAGTGAGATTTGATGTCTGGACCTTTCTGGTAGTGAGATCTGATGTCTGGACCTTTCTGGGTAGTGAGACCTGATGTCTGGACCTCTCTGGGTAGTGAGATCTGATGTCTGGACCTTTCTATGTAGTGAGATCTGATGCCTGGAACTTTCTGGGTAGTGAGATCTGATGTCTGGACCTTTCTGGGTAGTGAGATCTGATGTCTGGACCTTTCTGGGTAGTGAGATCTGATGTCTGGACCTTTCTGGATAGTGAGATTTGATGTCTGGACCTTTCTTGGTAGTGAGATCTGATGTCTGGACCTTTCTGGGTAGTGAGACCTGATGTCTGGACCTCTCTGGGTAGTGAGATCTGATGTCTGGACCTTTCTGGGTAGTGAGATCTGATGTCTGGCCTTTCTGGGTAGTGAGATCTGATGTCTGGAACTTTCTGGGTAGGGAGATCTGATGTCTGGATCTTTCTGGGTAGTGAGATCTGATATCTGGACCTTTCTGGGTAGTGAGATCTGATGTCTGGATCTTTCTGGTAGTGAGATCTGATGTCTGGACCTTCTGGATAGTGAGATCTGATGTCTGGACCTTTCTGGGTAGTGAGATCTGATGTCTGGACCTTTCTGGGTAGTGAGATCTGATGTCTGGACCTTTCTGGGTAGTGAGATCTGATGTCTGGACCTTTCTAGGTAGTGAGACCTGATGTCTGGACCTTTCTGGATAGTAAGATCTGATGTCTAGCTCTCTCGAATCATCATCATCATTGAGTGCCGTCTCCGCATCGAAGGGTGGCTACCATGGAGCGTCATTCGACTCTGTCTTCTGCGTTGATGGGACAGATTGCCATTGGCTGACATGTCTTCATTGATTGTCGTGATCAATTTTATAGCAGGTTGTACATTTATAAATGGTTTTTTTTTTGTCCCTTTCGTCATGAAATAATTTTGTTATATATTCCTTCCATCTATCGATTATATCGTTGTTGTGTGTTAGCATTCTTCCCTCTTTGTTTGCAATACATCCGCTTCCTGCAGCTTTTTTGTCTTTATTAGTCGTTCTCTTTATTTCTGTGTTCACCCCTCTTAAATTTTGTTTACTTTCCATAGTTTCGACTTCTAGACATCTTTGGTTGAGCCAGTCTTCTTTTGCCTTTTTGCACATTTAGCATATTTCATTATCAATTTCCTTGTATCTGACAGTGTTCTTCGCTTGTCTTTCTTCCACTTTTTCTAAGATGTCAGTTATCCATTTTTGTTTTTTGTTACTTTCCTTTTTGGGTAAGGTATCACAGGATTCTTGTATGCTGTCTTTTATGCATTGCCATCTGGTTGTGACTTTTTCTTCAGGATTTTCTCTTCTGTACTGCTCAATCCCTTCTTCTAGCAGCTTCTGATATGTGTTCTTTACTTGTACAGTATAAGTTTCTTTTACATCTTTCTGGTTAAACGCTGTTATAACTATTGGTGTTGCTGCATTAGTTTTTTGTTTGTTTCTCTTTAAGTTGATTTTTATTTTAATCTTTACAGGATTGTGATCTGAATTAATATCTGCTCCTGGGTAGGTTTTGACTTTCTTGACGCTGTTCCCGAATCTGTCTTTTATCATTATGTAATCTATTTGATTCCTCTTCTTATCTCAGGGCTTTTCCATGTGTATAGTTTCCTTTTCTCTTGCTCAAAGAAGGTGTTACATATTATCAGCCTGTTTTCTTCACAGAATTGTATTAATCTTTCTCCTCTGTTATTTTTTTTTCCTAAACCATGATTTCCTATAATGGTCTTATATCTACCTTTCCTACTTTAGCGTTCATGTCACCCATTACAATCAAGATGTCTGATGATTACACTTGCTTCATAACTGTGTATAGATCTTCATAGTATGCCTCTATTTGTTCGTCTGTATAGTCTTGAGTAGGTGCGTATGTCTGTATTATTGGCATGTCGAATGGTTTGCCTTCATTTTTAATAGTGTAATCCTTTCATTATTGTATATCCAGTGGGTATTTATATATTTTTGTAGCTCTCGTTTTATTAGAATGCCTACCCTCTTTGATGTTCTGTTATGTTGCCTGAATATATAAATGTATATTTATCGTCTTGTATGTATCCACTTTCTTTCCATCTTGTTTCTGATATGACTAAAATATCTATGTTTAATCGCTCTGCTTGTACCATAAGATTTTCTATTTTCCTTGTTGGTATAAGGTCCTAACATTCCATGTAGCTATTTTTAATTCGTTCCTAAAACAGTAGTTAGAATTTCTCTCCCTGGCTCTCTTGGAATGTTACGTGATGAGGCTCCAATCTCTTTCACGGTGGTCTGCCATATTCGTCTTTCGTGTCCTGAATATGCCTCTCGAATAACGGACTAAAAACGGAAGTCTTGTGTGCATTCAGTGCACCCTTGACAGTTGCAAATCGAAAAAAAGGTAGGCCAAAAGTTTTCTTGTGGTGTGTTGTTCTTGATGAACGTCTTTTGGCCGATACGTTATTCTAACTTTGTTTTATTTCTCACCTACGTAAAGCTGTTACCATATCACTTTTTCATGTTTTCCCCCCAAAAACTTGTCATTTCTCCAAACAAGGCTTTCCCGGACACCTTTGATGCGAGCATAAATCTACCCCAGAAATGTCTGGCCTCTCGACGATAATTGATAAGAATGCCTCTGAAGTAAGGAAATATCTGCCTGTATGGCGAGGAACATCTAAACATACTGCTGCTGGTGTGGGAACAATTGGAAAAAGTTATATTAACACAGAATTGAGATAAAGCCGACGTGATCAATCAACAAATAAATTAGACGACACAGAGAGAATTGTATGGGAGATTGATGAAGCTCCAGGTGAAACAGAGAAAAACAGAAAAATTCATGCAAACAAAAGCATCAATGGCTATAATGGTTTGTACACGTGACCGGAAGGGGAATTATAACAAAATTAGAGTATTGACGAGTTACGTGAAAATACTAGAAGGAAACCTGAATAAACTACAAACATAAAGTAGAAAAAAAAGTCAAGAGCCCCGTCACGCCAAGTGGCGTATAGGGAATATGGTGTTAGTGACCATACATTTTACAGACCTTCAGCACAGGATTTTTGGGGTAATGTGGTCGGTATTAAGCCTGTGCCGCTTTACTTTGGCAGAAAAAATCCGGTACCCATTCAAGGCTGGGTGAACCCGGAGCCGTTGGTTGGGATCGAACCCTACCCCTTGTCTTTTGTAGTCCAGTTCACTAACCACTGAGCTGGTGCGGCTCTATACAAACATAATACGTGAAAATACTGGTCTAGACGGAGCAAATCTTTAAAAACATCACAGAGATGCCAGGCCTAAACATTAATAGAATGATCATCAATAACCTAAGATATGTTAATGATACTGTACTACTAGCAGAAAATCCTAAAGATCTACAACAATTACTTAATGAAATAAACAAGTCAAGCAAAAAGTAATGATTAGATATGAAGATCAAAAAAGCTACGATCATAAAGAAATATAATACTCAAAACCTAAAAGTGGATATCAAAGTTGAAGGAGTAGACCTGGAGACAGTTCAGAACTACAACTACCTTGGACATACTATAACCAGTGATGTAAAATGTAAAAATGAAATAAACAAAAGAATAGGAATGGTAAAAAGAACCATGAAAAATACACTAACATCACAGAAAAATAATATAAATTTAAGCCTTTGAAATGTAAATTTCAAGAAGAATAGAAGAATTGGAAGGATAGAAAAGAAAACAACCGTTGAAGTATTAAAATAACTAAACATGAAAAGAGAACTACTAAACACAATTCAAACAAGACAAATGCGATTTTTGGGCCATGTTAAAAGACACAACAACCTCCTAAAAGTAATCTTGGAAGGGAAAATACAAGGTAAAAGAGCAGAGAGGCAGACCAAGACTAACATGGATGAGTAACATCAAAAGATGGACAAGTTAACCTATGACAATCTGCACCATCAAAGCAAGAAACAGAGCGGAATGGCGCTCCATGGTACCAACTTTCGATAAGGAGAACGGCAATCTTTGAAGAAGACCGGAAAGAACGACACAGGAAAGAACGACACAGGAAAGAACGACACAGGAAAAAACGACACAGGAAAGAACGACAGAGGAAAGAACGACACGGAAAGCACGACCCAGGAAAGTGTTGAAAGAAGAAATCACAATCACTAAATACATTCGAGACGGCGACTCAGGTTACACAACTGGTGATGTCCAGAAAGCTGTGCATACTTCAGCTACCATTGTGTCGTTAAAGTGGCTACCGACAGCCGTTAGCACCAAGATGGTGTTGTGACACTTCCGTTGACTCACAAACCCTGGCAAGAAATATCCAGAACAACGTCACCTTCAAGCTGTGGTCGCTGCAACATGTTTCTGCCCGCATTTGAATTGTTGTGACATTTTCTCTTGGTCTGTGAAACCTTCTCTTGGCCTGTTACATCATGCCGGGACTGTGACGCGTTCTCTTTGTCTGTAACATCGTCTCCTGGACTGTGACATTTTCTCTTTGACTGTGACACCTTCTCCTGGACTGTGACATCTTCTCTCTTACTTGTGTCACTTTCTCCTGAACTGTGACATTTTCTCTTTGCCTGTGACACCTTCTCCTGGACTACGACATTTCCTCTTTGACTGCGACACCTTCTCCTGGACTGTGACATTTACTATTTGACTGTGTCACTTTCTCTTGGATTGTGACATTTTCTATTTGATTGTGACACCTTCTCCTGGACTGTGTGACATCTTGTCTAAAACTGTGACATTCTCTTTGTGTCTGTGAATTCCAATGTGACGATGTGATTGTGAGATTAGCTCTCATAATAATTTGATTAATGCTTTTTCTACACATCCATTCATTCATTCATTCATTCATTCATTTTTCATTCATTCATTCATTCATTCATTCATTCATTCATTCATTCATTCATTCATTTATTCATTCATTTATTTTCCTCTCAGACTGAAGACAGCACATGGAGCTGAAATCATAGTTCCCCACCATTGACAATCTGCTGCTATTTCTTAAGATCTTGGTTGTTTCTTAGTTCCATGGTTGAGCCTTCCCTAGTAATTGTTCTGCGTAGCGATTCTCTCGGTCTGCCTTGTTTTATTTTACCAGAAGGTTCCCAGATGAATGCCATGTCGGGGAAGTCTTTCTTCATTCATTCTCAGCACATGACCGATGTGTTTCTTCATTCATTCTCAGCACATGACCGATGTGTTTCTTCATTCATTCTCAGCACATGACCGATGTGTTTCTTCATTCATTCTCAGCACATGACCGATGTGTTTCTTCATTCATTCTCAGCACATGACCGATGTATTTCTTCATTCATTCTCAGCACGTGACCGATGTATTTCTTCATTCATTCTCAGCACATGACCGATGTATTTCTTCATTCATTCTCAGCACATGACCGATGTATTTCTTCATTCATACTCAGCACATGACCGATGTGTTTCTTCATTCATTCTCAGCACATGACCGATGTGTTTCTTCATTCATTCTCAGCACATGACCGATGTGTTTCTTCATTCATTCTCAGCACATGACCGATGTGTTTCTTCATTCATTCTCAGCACATGACCGATGTATTTCTTCATTCATTCTCAGCACATGACCGATGTATTTCTTCATTCATTCTCAGCACATGACCGATGTATTTCTTCATTCATTCTCAGCACGTGACCGATGTATTTCTTCATTCATTCTCAGCACATGACCGATGTGTTTCTTCATTCATTCTCAGCACATGACCGATGTGTTTCTTCATTCATTCTCAGCACATGACCGATGTGTTTCTTCATTCATTCTCAGCACATGACCGATGTATTTCTTCATTCATTCTCAGCACATGACCGATGTATTTCTTCATTCATTCTCAGCACATGACCGATGTATTTCTTCATTCATTCTCAGCACGTGACCGATGTATTTCTTCATTCATTCTCAGCACATGACCGATGTATTTCTTCATTCATTCTCAGCACATGACCGATGTATTTCTTCATTCATTCTCAGCACATGACCGATATATTTCTTCATTCATTCTCAGCACATGACCGATGTATTTCTTCATTCATTCTCAGCACATGACCGATGTGTTTCTTCATACATTCTCAGCACATGACGGATGTATTTCTTCATTCATTCTCAGCACATGACCGATGTGTTTCTTCATTCATTCTCAGCACATGACCGATGTGTTTCTTCATTCATTCTCAGCACACGACCGATGTATTTCTTCATTCATTCTCAGCACATGACCGAGTATTTCTTCATTCATTCTCAGCACATGACCGATGTGTTTCTTCATTCATTCTAAGCACATGACCGATGTATTTCTTCATTCATTCTCAGCACATGACCGATGTGTTTCCAACACCTTCTTCTTATAAAGCTCGACACGTATTCTTGTTTAGATTCCTCTCTTATTTCTTCATTGAAATGTTTTCTTTCCAGCTTATGTTTGAGTTCCTAAGAAGACATTTGTTTTCAAATGCATTTTTTTTTTTGGGTTTGCGTTCGCAGCTTTCACCACTATTTACAAAAAAAAAAACATTTGTCTCGCTAAAGATACACAACAGACACGGACAGCTATCACCACATTTGTCCAACAAGGAATAACTCTAGAGGCAAAACGGGCGCTATACAATACAATCTTCATCCCAACGTTGTACTACCAATGCCAGCCTAGACCCTAGATGCAAGAACAATAAGAAAAATAATTTCTACTGAGATGAAATGTGTTAGACGAATGATAGGAAACAGCATGAAAGACAAGATGAGAAATGAAGAACTAAGAAAAAGCTAGGAATTAACCTCCTCCCCATTTCCCCCAACCCCCATAGAATATATAAAGAAACAGCAGATAACATTATTTGGCTACACGACAAGGTAGAAAGATCAAAACACAACACAACGAATCTTCAATAAACGTTGCGAGAACACGAGACCCAAGGGCCGACAACAAAAAAATAGATTAACGGAATATTAGAAACATTTGGAAACATAACAGCAGCAGAGGTGAACAAAAGATCAAAACGTAAATTATATCTCCACTCGATACTGAAAGGAAATTGAGGAAGGAAAAAAAGAAGAAAAAGATAGTTAAAACTTAACTCTGAAGTAATGACAATTGCAGCTTAGCTCTGAAGTAATGACAATTACAGTTTAGCTCTGAAGAAGTAACAATTGGAATTTAACTGTGGTGAAATAACAATTATAGTTTAGCTCTGAAGTAATGACAGCACAAGCTAAAACTTAGCTCAGACAACATAATAACGTCTACGCTCTTATGTACCAAATAAGCACCACTCTTTCATGTGTAACACAAGCAACACGCCACATGTCAGTACAAGTCCAGAACCAATCGTCAGCACTCGTTTCACACCCTCGCCTCGTCCTCGTACAACCCACTCTTAGAACCACCCTCTTATCTCAACTCCCACAGCCTAAAACTCTGCCAGGCATGTCGGTCTACCACAATACCAGAGACATACCATATCCGTATATGGAGACCTCCATTATTGTCACTTGTTTATTTTGCTTATCCTTTGTTTGCTTGTTCCGCCGTACTGAGCTCTATGTGTTCCTTCTTCTTCTACCTTTCAGCTCCCTGTGGAGCATAGGTCTTAAACTAACACTTTCCAAACCATTTTTCGTGCCAATCTTTTAAGATCATTCCATGTCTTCCCCATCATCTTCATCTCTCCTTCTATCTGTCTTCTCTAAGAATTCCTTGGTCTTCCTCTTTGTCTTTTCCCCTAGGGATTCCAAAAAGGGCATGTTGTGTAAACTCTCAGTTGGCTTCCGTAGTGTGTGTCCTATCCAGCGCCACCATCTTCGCTGTATCTCTTTATCCACTGATTTTGTCCTGCCATTTCCATCCTTTTATTCTGCGTAATCATCCATTATGAAAGTCTGTATCTTCATGATTGTCATTTTTGTTGTTCTCCATATTTCACAGCCATATAATAGGACTGACTTAACATTGGAGTTGAACATTTTTATTTTTGTATTTAACCTAATTTCTTTGGACTTCTATATGTTTCCCAGAGCACCAAAAGCTCCTCTTGCTTTTGATATCCTTATTTTGGTACTGCACTCTATGTGTTCTTTTGTCATTACAATAAGGGCCTCTATCACTGAGCCCTGTCAGAGATCTACAACACTATAACTGTACGTATGTGTGTCACAGTTGCTTGCTTTCATCTCAGAGTGACATATTAGTTATACCCATGGAAACTTTGTAGCATGTATGGATATTCTCAAGACATAGTAAACAAATAAAAAATAAAAGAAACCCGTCACGCCAAGAGTGGCGTATAGAGAATATGGTGTTAGTGACCATAAATTTTACAGACCTTCGGCACACGATTTTTGAGGTAATATGGTCGGTATTACGCCCGTGCCGCTTTACTTTCCCAGAAAAAAAATCAGTACCCATTAAAGGCTAGGGGAACCCGGAAGCCATCGGTTGGAATCGAACACTACCACCTGTCCTTTGTAGTCCAGTTCACTAACCACTGAGCTATCGCGGCACCTCACATATGGTTGGGTGGCGATAATCAGTCTATATGCTAGTGGATCTACTGAATGTGTGGGTCGTCAAGACAATGTTGTTGCCGGGTAAGTGGATCTACCCGATTTGTGGTTGCCTAGAAATTATGTTAACAGGTAAATGGGTCTACTGGACGTTGGGTGGAAAAGAAATTTGGTAACAGTTAACTGGGTTTCTGGGACTTGTGGGTTGTCAAGATGGTTAGTGTATTTACTACATTTGTGGGTCGTCATGATTGTTTGTAGATTTACTGGACTTGTGGGTCGTCAAGATGGTTAGTGGATTTACTGGACTTGTGGGTCGTCAAGTTGGTTAGTGGATATACTGGACTTGTGGGTCGACAAGATGGTTAGTGAATTTACTGGACTTGTGGGTCGACAAGATGGTTAGTGAATTTACTGGACTTGTGGGTCGACAAGATGGTTAGTGAATTTACTGGACTTGTGGGTCGACAAGATGGTTGGTGAATTTACTGGACTTGTGGGTCGACAAGATGGTTAGTGAATTTACTGGACTTGTTGGTCGACAAGATGGTTAGTGAATTTACTGGACTTGTGGGTCGACAAGATGGTTAGTGAATTTACTGGACTTGTGGGTCGTCAAGATGGTTTGTGGATTTATTGGACTTGTGGGTCGTCAATATTGTTAGTGGGGTTACTGGACGTGTGGGTTAGGAAGGCAAGGTAATGAGTGAAAAATAATACCCAGGACTAATGGGTCGTCAAGGCATCGTGGTGACGCTTAGTGGATCTACTGGACCAGTGGGTCGATAAGAAGATGTAGTTTTGTTTTAGGTTCCGTGGGTTGCCAACGCCCATACCATGTCGGGATAACTCTACTGGAGTTTCAACGAAAAAAAAAGAGTTATTGTACTTATGTCACATGATGGCTTAAGTACTTTATGAAGCGTGGAACGAGTAGAACCGAGATGGGCAGGGAATTTAAGTTATCAGCGGGAAACAAGGACAATTTAAAGACGCGCTTTTGATTTTTTTTTGTTTGTTTATCTAAGAGAGGCGATCACTGTAAAAGCTTCAAGTAGTGCAACATCGACAATCAGAAAATGTGGCATTCTAGGCATACCTTGTCGTCATTAAGGCGGTCACGGAGCAGAAACATTTCAAGAGATGAAGTGAATGTTTGAGAGTACCTGGCATTCCAAACATTCTTCTGTACAGTTACAATTGAGTTGAGTTCAGGTTTAGGGGTTATGACATTTGACACTGTCACTTAGGTATTTTTTTTTGGCAACTTGTTGCTAGCACGGTTGTTTAACATTGCGGCTTTAGTTGCTATATGGCCAAGAGTGGGGCAGGTTCCGTCCATTTTCGAGTGTTAATGATGAAAAATTGATAGATGTGTAACAAAAATGCCACTTTATGATTTGAAGGAGCAGCCGTGCTAGCTACCCAGTGTTGTTACTACAGCCGTGCTAGCTACCCTATGTTGTTACTACAACCGTGCTAGCTACCATGTGTTGTTACTACAGCCGTGCTAGCTACCCTGTGTTGTTACTACAACCGTGCTAGCTACCATGTGTTGTTACTACAGCCTTGCTAGTTACCATGTGTTGTTACTACAGCCGTGCTAGTTACCCTGTATTGTTACCACAGCCGTCATAGCTACCATGTGTTGTTACTACAGCCGTGCTAGCTACTCTCTTTTGTTACTACAGCCGTGCTAGCTACCATGTGTTGTTACTACAGCCGTGCTAGTTACCCTGTATTGTTACCACAGCCGTGATAGCTACCATGTGTTGTTACTACAGCCGTGCTAGCTACCATGTGTTTTTGCTAAAGCGGTGAGCTATCATACTTATACATAGCTACATATACCATACAACTACTACCACCACTATTATTACTACCATCATTATCATTAAGTGCCGTCTCCGCATGGAAGGGAGGCTACCATGGAGCGCCATCCCGATCTGTCTCTTCCTTTGAAAGGGCAGGTTGTCATAGACTGACTTGTCCATCTTTTGATGTCACTCGTCCATGTTAGTCTTGGTCTGCCCTGTCTCTTTTACCTTGTATTTTCCCCTCCAAGATTACTTTTAGTAGGCTGCTGTGTCTTTTAACATGGCCCAAAAATCGCATTTGTCTTGTTTGAATTGTCTTGAGTAGTTCCCTTTTTAATAACTGTCGAGATCGAAAATTGTGCCGAGATATGATCACCTACGCCAGCAGGCCCGGTACTTGGTGATGATATTGATGAGTTCTCTTTTCATTTTTATTTGTTTTAAGATCTCATCATTTCTTTTCTTTCATCAAATTCCTCATATTCTTCTATAAATCCACATCCCAAAGGCGTCAATTTTCTGTTCCGTTTTTTTGTGTGTCTAATTTGAATAGTAAGAAAATAGAAGTAATGGTTATATCGAAGAAACAATCATCACCATCATGCAGCATAAAAATAAACGAGACAAATCTGAAACAAGTACAACGTTTCAAATACTTGGGCACAATAATTACATCAGATGGGAGATGCACCACAGAAATAAAAAGCAGGATAGCTCAGTCCAAAATAGCATTTCAGAAAATGAAAAATATCTTATGCAACAAATCTATGTCAATAAAAATGAGAAAGAGAGTTCATCGGTGCTATATAGAACCAATTCAGACATATGGAAGCGAATCATAGACAGTAGACAAACAAATGAAAAGACGATTAGAGGCTACAGAGATGCGATTTCTCAGAAGAATGTTGAAAGTTCCCTGGACAGCTAAAAAGACCAATGACGAAGTTCTCAAAGAGGCCAACACAAAAAGGGAGCTCTTAAAAAAACATCAGAAAGAAACAATCAACATTTTTCGGGCACTTCATGAGAAGAGGAAGGTTGGAATACTTGGTTATAACTGGTAAAATAAAAGGAAAGAGAGATCGCGGACGACAAAGAGAGAAAATACTGGATAGCTTGGTGTCATGGCATGGAAAGCAGTCAACAACAGAACTGATACAATGCACTGTAGATGGAAGATTGTAGAGGGACATGATCGCCTACGCCAACCGGTATGGCACATGATGATGATGATGGTGTCTTACCACTGCTATATCAATGCCATCACCACTAATATTACTAGTACTGCCACTCCTTTCAGTACTACCACTACGATTATCATTACTACTACTACTAGTACTACCACTATTACTGTTACCACCACTACCACTATTACTGTGACCACCACTACCACTATTACCGTTACCACCACTACCACTATTACTGTTACCACCACTACCACTATTACTGTTACCACCACTACTACTATTACTGTTACCACCACTACCACTATTACTGTTACCACCACTACCACTATTACTGTTACCACCACTACTACCACTATTACTGTTACCACCACTACCACTATTACCGTTACCACCACTACCACTATTACTGTTACCACCACTACCACTATTACTGTTACCACCACTACTACCATTATTACTGTTACCACCACTACCACTATTACTGTTACCACCACTACTACCATTATTACTGTTACCACCACTACCACTTATAACAGTTCTAATGACAACATGCAGAGATGTCCAGAGTCCTATGTTAAGAGACAGCCGGCTCGCTTCTCTCACTTTTGTTTGACAATCAAGACCAGCGGTTCCAAACCTGTGACCTTAGTACCCTCTTAAGATCCCACCATGTCCTCACAGGGGATCCTCGAAGAATTGTTAAGATCTTTTACATCGATCATCATCATCGAGTGCCATCTCCGCAACGAAGGTTGGCTACCATGGAGGCCATTCTGCTCTGTCTCTTGCTTTGATGGTGCAGGTTGTCATAGGCTGATTTGTCCATCTTTTGATGTTACTCGTCCATGTAGGTCTTGGTCTGCCTCTTTTACCTTGTATTTTCCCCTAAAGGAGGTTACTTTTAGTAGGCTGTTGTGTCTTTTAGCATGGCCCAAAAATCGCATTTGTCTTGTTTAAATTGTGTTTAGTAGTTCTCTTTTCATATTTTGTTGTTTTAAGACTTCATCTTTTACAACAGATTATAGTTAGAGTGTATAAATGAATGAATAAATGAATGAAAATGTAACAATGAACTTCAAAAATAAACACAAAGAGAGCGACAGAAAAAGAATATGTTTGGTTTATTCAAGGTGCACGAGCCACAGAAACAGTAAGAGAATGAAAGTAAACGTAGTAGTTGGTTGTAGCAGTGAATGTGAAGGATGAGTTTGAAGATATTCAACAAATAGCAAGAACCCGTAAACCGTTCATAATAGCAGATACACGTAAGTTCATCAATCAGGTCAAATGTCCTTTGTGGAATGTTGCTTTCACCACAGTCCGTCGGAATGAATCCCTGTCTCTAGCCAGATCTCCCACAGAACGGTGCGTTCACCACAGTCCGTCTCAATGAAACTCTGTCTCTAGCTAGATCTCCAACAGAACGGTGCGTTCACCACAGTCAGTTTGAAAGAATATCTTTCTCTTCAGGCAGATCTCCCACAGAACGTTGTATTCACCACAGCCCGTTTGAAAGAACTCTATCTCTAGCCAGATCTCCCACAGAACCTTGTATTCACCACAGCCCGTTTGAAAGAACCTCTGTCTCTAGCCAGATCTCCCACTTCTTCTGTTGTCATCTTCAAAGTCTCTGTGATTTCTTGAAACCACTATCTTCTTGTTCCACCCTTGATGCTTCCAATGAACATTACCTGCTGCAGCATTGTTTATGTATTGATAAACAAGAAAATTATCAAATCTGCTTTCTCTTCATATTTTTCTCTATCTCAACTCCCTATGGGATACATGTCTTCAACAAACACTTTCCAAGCTATCCTGTTTTATTCACTTCTCTAATGAAATGTCTTTTACAGAAGTATGTTGAGAATACCATGGACAGCTAAGAAGAGTAATGAAAATGTTATGAAAGAGGCCAAAGCAAAAGTAAAGCTAATTTCCAATATTAGAAAGAAACACGTATCATTTTTTGACCATATAATGAAAGAGAACAACTGGAATATATTGTGACAACTGGGAAAATTGAGGGACGAAGAGATAGAGGAAAGCAAAGGGAAAAAAATACCAGACAGCTCCATGTAGGGACAGCTGCGTGGAGAGGAGAAACATGTTGTAGGGGCAGCTGCGTGGAGAGGAGAAATATGTTGTAGGGACAGCTGCGTGGAGAGGAGAAATATGTTGTAGGGGCAGCTGCGTGGAGAGGAGAAATATGTTGTAGGGGCAGCTGCGTGGAGAGGAGAAATATGTTGTAGGGGCAGCTGCGTGGAGAGGAGAAACATGTTGTAGGGGCAGCTGCGTGGAGAGGAGAAACATGTTGTAGGGGCAGCTGCGTGGAGAGTAGAAACATGTTGTAGGGGCAGCTGCGTGGAGAGTAGAAACATGTTGTAGGGGCAGCTGCGTGGAGAGTAGAAACATGTTGTAGGGGCAGCTGCGTGGAGAGTAGAAACATGTTGCAGGGGCAATAACTTTTCTCATTCTCTTTCTGCCCAAGCTCGCGCCCACTGGAGAGCAAAAAAAAAAAAGAAAAGTAAAGTGCCCCCGTCACGCCAAGTGGCGGCGTATAGGGAATATGGTGTTAGTGACCATAAATTTTACAGACCTTCGACACATGATTTTTGGGGTAATGTGGTCGGTATTACGCCCGTGCCGCTTTACTTTCCCAGAAAAAAAAATCCGGTACCCATTTAAGACTGGGTGAACCCAGAAGATGTCTTCGTCTATCCCCCCTTTCCCCCCCCCCCCCCTTTGGTTTTCCCGATATTAGATCCGTTTGCCCTCTTAACTGACCTGTCTTGGTCACGGGTTGCTTTCTATACACGTTCTCTGCGCTTCTAGTCATTCTGACTTGTTTCAGAACGGATTACAGATTTCCTGCTCTGAGCTCAGCTAAGTACAATTTATTATACATTTTTCTCTTTTTCTATTTTATATATTTTAACGCCCATCATACCTCTCATCATGTAATATTCATTTCTCTCTTTTCTTATTTCTGCATCCTACTTTCCTCGCCCTCCACTTGATCATCTAACATGTAGTAATTGTGCTTCACCGCTTGTTGTCGTTGTCCCTGTATTCTGAAGAAGGCCACAGGCCGAAACGTCAGTATTGTGTTGTGTTCTTTATTTGCAAAGCTGTCACCACACCTTGGAGTGTTTAGTACACCCCACCATTGGCTCCCTGAACCCAGAAGCCGTCGGTTGGAATCGAACCCTACCATTTGTCCTTTGTAGTCCAGTTCACTAACCACTGAGCTATCGCGGCTCCACCCTGGAAAGTACGGAAAGATATTTAAACGGAGTCGGTGGTGACAGAAAAGTTAAGAACCGCTGATGGAGAGTTTATAAAGTCAGATGTTAGTCTCTCCTCACCTGTCGCCGTCACTGGCCTACTGGGGAGATGATGTTGCCGCACTTGCATGGATCTTGCTGGAGTATTTGATAAAAAAGACGAGAGGTAAAAAACGAACACAGGGCTAGGAGTAGCAACTGTTTGAGTAACTAAATATGGACGTTTCGGTGAAACATTTTCGTTAGGGTCTTATCGCAAGGAGTTTTAAGTTAGGTGTATACAAGATAGGTATGTTAATTGAAAGTAAATTTTGTGCGAGCATTTGATAATCTACATTCAAAATAGTACAGGACTCACATGTGGCAGTCAAATAACTGGCTCCATGGACAGTACCAGGGACATTTGTAAATGATGTATAATTAATGTGCTTTAAAGGATGACTTTAAGTCATGTCATGTACCGTCTCCGCTGAAATGGTTGCCCGTAATGGATCGATATCGGTTGCATTTTACCACTTGTGTATATCCAAACAGCTGCTAATTCTTGATGCTACTCTCCCATCATAGCAGCTGTTGTGCTTCTGCCTTTTTATAGGTTATTTTGATACATATTTGTGTTATTGCCAGGTGTGTCACCGTATATTACTTTCACGTGTGTTACCGTATATCACCTCTCTGTGTGTATTACTATTACTGTACATTTTCTCAAGTATCTCCGTGCATTACTCTCAGGTGTGTTACTGTGTATATAACTCAGTGTTTCAACGTACACTACTCTCATGTGTATCATATTACTTTCGTATGTATCAGCATATAGTAATCTCAGGTGAATAACCGTATATAACTCTCGGGTTCATTACCATATATTGCTCTCTGGTGTAAGGTTAAGGTCAAATACGAGACTTGAACCGGCGTCTTAGCACGCGAGTTTCCACCCATATGTGCTCGGCCGCCTATCCAGAAATGTTCGGATATTTCTGTATAGTGTAGCCTCAAGCATCGAAACTCAGATGCGCGGCAACATTCCTCACCTTCCAGGGTAATACCCTGGTACCCATTTCTGCCAAAGGCTGGGTCGACTGTGGGGGTATTTTTTTTTTTTCAACCACTAGTACAACTCACACTGCTCTCAGTGGGAATCGAACACGGGTTGTCTGAACGTCGGTAGTCCTGTCGGGTGGTTTTCCCAACTCGGCTACCGAGACCTCTCGGGTGTGTCTCCATGCATTACTCTCAGGTGTGTCACTGTATATTACTCTCAGGTGTATCACTGTATAGTAATCTCAGGCGAATCACCGCATATAACTCTCAGGTGTATCACTGTAAACGACTCTCAGGTGTTTCACCGTAAGTATCTGCAAGGTGATCTAACAAATGTTTCTTTTCAGTATTACATTTTTTACCAGGTGTGTCATCTGCTAAAATAACTGAGATCACGTCACATATTACCCAGGACTGTGTCTAGTAGGCCCGTTCTTGTGTTTGCTAAACCCCAACCTGCCTATTTACCATGTCAATTACACCTGGCCTCAGTGAGGTACGCGAGTGGAGCAGGCATTAAACAATCATCGGAGCCAGGCTAAAGGGTCAATGTCGTGAGGGCACTGGCTGTGTTTGGTGAAGGCGAGTCAGCCACAAATTAACGTTCGTTATGAGACTGTGATTAACATCATTAAGTTGAATGTACTTTTGTCCGAGACACTGGTGCTCTGTTTCCGTATATAATATTCCTACAGTACATGACATTTATATAGTACATGACATTTATATAGTACATGACATTTATAGAGCACATACAATTTCTACAGTGCACAACATTCACACATTCCTACAGTACATGATATTTTTAGAGTACATGACATTTATATAGTACATGACATTTATATAGTACATACAATTTCTACAGTGCACAACATTCCTACATTCCTACAGTACATGACATTTATATAGTACATAACACTTACACAGTAAATAACATTGTTACAGTACATACCATTTCTACAGTACAGGACATTCAAACAGTACATGACATTCCTGCAGTACATTCTACTAGTACATAACACTCCCTCAGCACATTCTACTAGTACATAACATTCCTATAGTACATTCTTCTAGTACACAGCATTCTTATTGCACATTCTACTAGTACATAACACTCCCTCAGTACATTCTACGAGTACACAACATTTGTATAGTACATTCTTCTAGTACACAACATTCTTAAAGTACATTCTTCTAGTACATAACATTCTTATAGTACATTCTTCTAGTACATACCATTCCTATAGTACATTCTACTAGTACATAACACTCCCTGAGTACATTCTACTAGTACATAACACTCCCTCAGTACATTCTACTAGTATATAACACTCCCTCAGTACATTCTACTAGTACATAACACTCCCTCAGTACATTCTACTAGTATATAACACTCCCTCAGTACATTCTACTAGTATATAACACTCCCTCAGTACATTCTACTAGTATATAACACTCCCTCAGTACATTCTACTAGTACATAACACTTCCTCTGTACATTCTACTAGTACATAACATTCCCTCAGTACATTCTACTAGTACATAACATTCCCTCAGTACATTCTACTAGTACATAACATTCCCTCAGTACATTCTACTAGTACATAACATTCCTACTACAGTGTCAGCGCATTTGAGCATTGTTGGTCGTGTGCTCTTATTTATGATTACTTATATCCGCTACGTGTCATTTCAAATCGCCTTGCCTGTCATGTACCCACTCTTTACCCGACATACGCTCCGCTATTATCCCAATTTCCCATCCTGACGTGCAAATGTGGGGCTGGGTAATCTAGAGGCACAACGTCGGCCTTAGGACAGGAAGTATCCGGGTTCAAAACCCACCAGGAGCAGTAACGATTTTGGAAAAATTGGGAGAATAATCAAAAAAATTATAGAAATGTCCATGAACTTTCAGACCTTGCAAGGACCTTGTGTCTTGCCGTATGACTCTGTTCTGGGCGTGTTGCTCAATCTCGTCGAGGAAACTAATGCCTGATATTGTTGTTTCTCGTTTTAATGTTCTTTTTTTTGTTTCTCTAGTTCGGCCTCGTTTTCTTTTACCTCTCTGGTTCCAATTTAGGGAGCCGCGATAGCTCAGTGGTTAGTGAACTGGACTACAAACGACAAGTGGTAGGGTTCGCCCCCAACCGCCGGCTTCCGGGTTCAATCAGCCTTAAATGGGTACCGGATGTTTTTTCTGGGAAAGTAAAGCGGCACGGGCGTAATACCGACCACATTACTCCAAAAAGCATGTTCCAAAGGTCTGTACAAATTTTGGTCACTAACACCATATTCCCTATACGCCGCCACTTGGCGTGACGGGGGTACTTTACTTTTTTTTTTTACTGGTTCCAATTTGCATTAAAACACTGACAGTACATTAATGAGTTTACAGCCATGATCGTACACATTTCATTCATTTTCCTCTCGGGCCGAAGACAAAATTCATAGTTTTCCACGATTGACAATTTGCTGCGAGTTCGTTATATTTCTTAGTCCCATGGTTGAGCCTTCCCTCTAATTGTTCTGCCTAGCTATTCTCTTGTTCTTTCTTGTTTTCTTTTAAACAAATGTTTTTCCTCATGAATATCTGAGAGTTACAATAGTGTACCTTAAACCTCACTACAGACCTCTTGTTACCAGCTTTACCGCAACACTGCCATTATTTGCCTGTTCCCTCTCCCCAAAATCTGAGAGTAGTAGCCTCCGTCAGTCATAGTTGACTATGGATTTGTCAGCGCCCCTAGAAATGTTATTTTTTTCCTTTCTATTCTTTCGTCGTGTATTCTCTTTCTCTATGAATCTGTCTGCTTCTTGTTTGAGGTAAACCTTTAGAGTGTGTTTCCAGAGATTGCGGTCTGCAGCTATGTCTTCCCATGCTGCAGGGTTTATGTTCAGAGTCTTCATGTCGCGTTAACACACATCTACAAATCAAAGTTTTGGGCGCCCCCTAGTTCTTTTACCATCTGCCAGTTGTCCGTAGAGTATATCTTTTGGTATGCGGCCATCTTTCATACGGTATACATGGCCAAGCCAGCGTAACCTACGTTGTTTGAGCAGTGTGTAGATATTCGGTAGGCCTGTGCAAGTCAGGACCTCCACGTTTGTCACTTTATCCTTCCAGGTGATACCAAGAATCTGAGAGTACTTTACTGACATTGCTTGCTTGCGTTCGCCCGATGACTAAAGTATTCTAGAGTATTCGTAGACTGTAGAATACCTCTTCGTCATCCGTCCTTAAAAGGACGTTAAGTGGACGTGTCTGCGTTGTGTTGTGGTTTGCAGTATAACTGATATATTTGCGCCTTTCGGCCCAACACATCCGACTTCAGCACGACATTTTTGAGTACCGGGTTGTCTTCCCTATTCGATCCCTGCTCGCTTGGACAGACTAGACAGGTTAGTCTGTTACTGGAGGCACAACGGAGAGGTGGAGCAGGGTCTGGATGGTTTTGGTTCACCGATCCTGGCGCAAGCCATCAGCTGTGGGTCGCTGACAGCTTCCAGCTCTGGTGCTGGGAGGCGCGCCTTCGCTTCCTTTACTGACATAAAAAATCTGAGAGTACACTAGTACCATTATAATCCTGAATGTACAAAGCTGACAGTACACTGGTACCATTATAATCCTGAATGTACAAAGCTGACAGTACACTGGTACCATTATAATCCTGACAGTACAAAGCTGACAGTACACTAGTACCATTATAATCCTGAATGTACAAAGCTGACAGTACACTAGTACCATTATAATCCTGACAGTACTAAGCTGACAGTACACTAGTACCATTATAATCCTGAATGTACAAAGCTGACAGTACACTGGTACCATTATAATCCTGAATGTGCAAAGCTGACAGTACACTGGTACCATTATAATCCTGACAGTACAAAGCTGACAGTACACTAGTACCATTATAATCCTGAATGTACAAAGCTGACAGTACACTAGTACCATTATAATCCTGACAGTACTAAGCTGACAGTACACTAGTACCATTATAATCCTGAATGTACAAAGCTGACAGTACACTAGTACCATTATAATCCTGACAGTACTAAGCTGACAGTACACTAGTACCATTGTAATCCTGACAGTACAAAGCTGACAGTACACTAGTACCATTATAATCCTGATAGTACAAAGCTGACAGTACACTAGTACCATTATAATCCTGACAGTACTAAGCTGACAGTACACTAGTACCATTATAATCCTGATAGTACAAAGCTGACAGTACCCTAGTACCATTATAATCCTGACAGTACTAAGCTGACAGTACACTAGTACCATTATAATCCTGACAGTACAAAGCTGACAGTACACTAGTACCATTATAATCCTGACAGTACAAAGCTGACAGTACACTAGTACCATTATAATCCTGATAGTACAAAGCTGACAGTACACTAGTACCATTATAATCCTGACAGTACAACTCTGACATCAATTTCTTTGACACCAAACCCAGAGCTGACATTTCATGCTTTCCCTTATTTGTTTATCAGCAGGGACGTTTCTCTACGACCATGGGCGCTATTCACGACGCGGCGTTCTCTTGAGGATTGACAGCATTAGCTACAACCTTTTACACCATCGGGATCACTTAGCCTAAGCTGGTACCTCCATCAGTGTCGATTTTAGCCAAATCCTGGAGACTGTTTTCTGTTACCATGGCAACCACAACGACCGCTTTTGTAACAGGCGCAGCCGAGGTCATAAGGAGGGGTAAGTCTGTTTACAGAGGTCAGATGCCAAAATTAAGACTGTTTACAGAGGTTAAATGGTAGAGGTAAGACTGTTTAGAGCGGTCAGATGGTAAAGGTAAGACTGTTTACAGAGGTCAGATGGTAGAGGTTAGTCTGTTTACAGAGGTCATATGGTAGAGGTTAGTCTGTTTACAGAGGTCATATGGTAGAGGTTAGTCTGTTTACATAGGTCAGATGGTAGAGGTAAGTCTGTTTGCAGAGGTCAGATGACAGATGTAAGACTGTTTACAGACGTCAGATGGTAGAGGTAAGACTGTTTACATAGATTAGAATGGAAGGGTAAGACTGTTCACATAGATTAGATTGGAGGGGTAAGACTGTTTACATAGATTAGATTGGAGGGGTAAGTCTGTTTACAGAGATTAGATTGCAGGTGTAAGTCTGTTTACAAAGATTCGATTGGGGGGGGGGGGGGGGGGTAAGACTCTTTAGAAAGGTTAAATCGGAGGGATATGTCTGCTTATAGAGGTTAGGTTGGAGATTAGATGGGAGGTGTACGTCTGATTATAGAGGTCAGATGAGGGGTATAAGTCTGTTCACAGAGGTTAGATGAGAGGCGTAAGTTTATAGAGGTTAGATGAGAGGTATAAGTCTGTTTATAGAGGTTAGGTGAGAGGTAAAAGTCTGTTTATAGAGGTTAGGTGAGAGGTGTAAGTCTGTTTATAGAGGTTAGATGAGAGGTGTAAGTCTGTTTACAGAGGTTAGATGAGAGGTGTAAGTCTGTTTACAGAGGTTAGATGAGAGGTGTAAGTCTGTTTACAGAGGTTAGATGAGAGGTGTAAGTCTGTTTAGAGAGGTTAGATGAGAGGTGTACGTTTATAGAGGTTAGATCAGAGGTGTAAGTCTGTTTGTAGAGGTTAGATGAGAGGTGTAAGTTTATAGAGGTTAGATGAGAGGTGTAAGTCTGTTTGTAGAGGTTAGATGAGAGGTGTAAGTTTATAGAGGTTAGATGAGAGGTGTAAGTCTGTTTGTAGAGGTTAGATGACAGGTGTAAGTCTGTTTACAGAGGTTAGATGAGAGGTGTAAGTCTGTTTACAGAGGTTAGATGAGAGGTGTAAGGCTGTTTACAGAGGTTAGATGAGAGGTTTAAGGCTGTTTACAGAGGTTAGATGAGAGGTGTAAGGCTGTTTACAGAGGTTAGATGAGAGGTGTAAGGCTGTTTACAGAGGTTAGATGAGAGGTGTAAGGCTGTTTACAGAGGTTAGATGAGAGGTGTAAGTTTATTGAGGTTAGATGAGAGGTGTAAGGCTGTTTACAGAGGTTAGATGAGAGGTGTAAGGCTGTTTAGAGAGGTTAGATGAGAGGTGTAAGGCTGTTTACAGAGGTTAGATGAGAGGTGTAAGGCTGTTTAGAGAGGTTAGATGAGAGGTGTAAGGCTGTTTACAGAGGTTAGATGAGAGGTGTAAGTTTATTGAGGTTAGATGAGAGGTGTAAGGCTGTTTACAGAGGTTAGATGAGAGGTGTAAGTCTTTTTACAGAGGTTAGATGAGAGGTGTAAGGCTGTTTACAGAGGTTAGATAAGAGGTGTAAGTTTATTGAGGTTAGATGAGAGGTGTAAGGCTGTTTACAGAGGTTAGATAAGAGGTGTAAGTTTATTGAGGTTAGATGAGAGGTGTAAGGCTGTTTACAGAGGTTAGATGAGAGGTGTAAGGCTGTTTACAGAGGTTAGATGAGAGGTGTAAGGCTGTTTACAGAGGTTAGATGAGAGGTGTAAGTTTATTGAGGTTAGATGAGAGGTGCAAGGCTGTTTACAGAGGTTAGATGAGAGGTGTAAGGCTGTTTACAGAGGTTAGATGAGAGGTGTAAGTCTGTTTACAGAGGTTAGATGATAGGTGTCAGTTTATAGAGGTCAGAAAAAAAGAGAAAAGAGGTGAGGAGGGGAGGGGGAAGCAAATCAGCTAACAAAGAAACCATGGAAAGTTTGCTGGTCATGTGATTTGAAGACAGATAACTCGTGATTAGCTCCTGGTGTTAATCATCATCATCATCATCATCATCATCATCATTATCATCATCATCATCATCATCGTGTGCCTTCTCCGCAACGAAGGTTGGCTACCATGGATCGCCATTCTACTCTGTTTCTTGCTTTGATGGTGCAGGCTGACATAGATTGACTTGTCCATCTTTTGATGTTACTCGTCCATGTTAGTCTTGGTCTGCCTCTGCTTCTTTTACCTTGTATTTTTCCTTCCAATATTACTTTTAGTAGGCTGTTGTGTCTTATAACATGCCCCAGAAATTTCATTTGTCTTGTCTTAATTGTATTTAGTAGTTCTCTTTTTATTTTCAGTTGTTTTAAAACTTCATCATTTGTTAAACCTGGTGTTAAAGAGAAGATTAATTCAAGATTAGTCCATATATTAAAACAACTAACACAATATTAGGTGCAGATATTAAAAAAAAAACCGTATCCAATATTATGTGGAGGTATAACAAGAACAAAGTATAGCACCAACAAATAATGAACATTTTAGAAAGCATAAACGTAGACAGCAAAGATCTAAGAATAATAAAGAACATGTACTGGTAACAAACAGCGGCCATAAGAACTGGAAACCGATTGGGAATGTTTCAACAAATAAAACAGGGTGTTAGACAAGGTTGTGTGCTGTCACCAGATTTGTTTAATATTTATAGTGAGATTATTTTAAGATCCATAAGGGACATGCCTGGAATAACAATTGGAGGTAATAATATAAATAATATAAGGTATGCTGATGATACAATATTAGTCGCTAAGAGTGAAAATGAGTTACAAGAAATGTTGGACATTATAGTGAAAGAAAGCAAAAATAAAGGACTCAGCCTTAATAGCAAAAAGACAGAGGTAATGGTAATAACAAAGAAAAAGACATCACCTCAGTGCAAAGTAAAGGCAAGTGCAGCAATATTAAAACAGGTAAATGAATTTAAATATTTGGGAAGTTTGTTAACCTCAGACGGAAGATGTACAAAAGAGGTGAGATGCATAATGGCTCAGGCAAAAGCAGCTTTCCAAAAAATGAGGAAGATACTATGCAATCCATTTTGACAATAGAAACAAGAATAAGAGTTATTAAATGTTACGTAGAGCCAGTCTTAACATATGGATGCGAATCATGGACAATAGGACAACAGACACGAAAATCACTGGAGTCTGTAGAAATGTGGTTTTACAGAAGAATGTTGAAAGTACCATGGACAGCTAAGAAGAGTAATGAAGATGTTCTGAGAGAGGTCAAAGCAAAAAGAGAGCTAATTTCCAATATTAGGAAGAAACAATTATCATTTTTTGGCCATGTAATGAGAAGAGAACAACTGGAATATATTGTAACAACTGGAAAAATTGAGGGGCGAAGAGATAGAGGGAAGCAATGAGAAAAAAATAACAGACAGCTTAAGAGAAGGGCTTGGCAGAAGATCAACAACAGAAATTATAAATAACTGCCGAGATCGAAAGTTGTGGAGAGACATGATCACCTACGCCAGCAGGCTCGGTACTTGATGATGATAAAAAGAACTAATCACATTTTAGGTATAAATATAAGAACTAATCAAATATTAAGTGATATGAAAAGAACCAACTCAAGATTAGGTCCAGATATAAAAAGAAATTACTCAAGATTGGGTCCAGGTATAAAAAGAACTTACTCAAGATTGGGTCCAGGTATAAAAAGAACTTACTCAAGATTGGGTCCAGATATAAAAAGAACTTACTCAAGATTGGGTCAAGGTATAAAAAGAACTTACTCAAGATTGGGTCAAGGTATAAAAATAAGTAACTCAAGATTGGGTCAAGGTATAAAAATAAGTAACTCAAGATTGGGTCAAGGTATAAAAAGAACTAACTCAAGATTGGGTCCAGGTATAAAAGGAACTAACTCAAGATTGGGTCCAGGTATACAAGAACTAACTCAAGATTGGGTCCAGGTATAAAAAGAACTTACTCAAGATTGGGTCCAGGTATAAAAAGAACTAACTCAAGGTTAGGTCCAGGTATAACAAGAAATTACTCAAGATTGGGTCCAGGTATAACTATAGCTCGTTTCAAAACATATGCCCAACTTCAAAACGCTATTACTCTCTAACCGTTTGTTAAATACTTTTGAAATTTTCCAAATGTTATTAGAATGCAAAAGACCCTTTAAATGTATATTTAACAAATATCTTGCAGCTGCAGTTTTCTTAAAGCGGCGATATTTCTTTGATGTTTGTCAAAATTGTAAATTGTGAAGCCCTAAAGAATAGAAATTACCGTAGTTGCTGGTCTACGATTAATTTTCACTAGGTAAAGGCGTGGCCGTAATGGGGAAATAACTGGATAAAACAAAACACCAGGAGAATTATTGTCTGCTCAGTTCGAGGACGGACGATAATATCAAGGTATACCTGTAAGTCCAATTTTCATAGTTGTGTGGTCCTGAAAAGGACCGTTTGTTGAAATAATTTAAGGTAATATAGGGGCCAACATTGTGGGGGCTATATACTTTCATTCTGAATCAGACGAGTCTAAAAGATTAATAACTGTTTGAGGTTGAACATTCCACAAACCATCATTTTTCCAATATTCCTCTTCCTGTTTTAAGACGTGGTCTTCACATTTAGCCCAATAATCTTTGTCTATATTTAATAAAGCGAGATTAGCAAGAGTCTTTACATCGCATATTTTGAATGTTGTATTTTCATCTGCCACTTGTCCTTTTAATTTTGCCCAGATTAGTTCTATTGGATTTAAATGAGCATGGTAAGGTGGCAGCCTCAAACTTATATGACCGTGCTCTTGGATAATTTAATCTATTTGAAAAATCTTTGTCCTTTGTTTTTGCTATACTAGAGATAGTAATTCAGGTTTTAAGTACATGTTATTAAATTGTATGTGCTCCTTTGTGAGCCATATCTTAATAGCATCTTTTGTACTGGATGACGTCGGGACTTTATCTTCAAGTGCAACAATGTTGTGGTACGCTGCATTGTCCATTATTAGACAATATGGTCGATCTAGTGATGGGAGAACAGAATTTTCAATCCAATGTCTAAATATGTGACCATTCATCTCAGAGTGATAATCCCGATTGTCTATGGATTTTGAAAGAAAAGTGAGCTCTGCATTCTATATTAGTCCATGTTGTCGACTACCTGCATGAGCAATTATCAAGCGCTGTCCTTTGCTGCTAGGTATTAATCTCTTAATCTTTCCATCTGATGACTGCTATTCCCTTTGGTTAGTGTGGTGAGCATTGATCCATGTTTCATCCAAGTACACACTATCATAACCTTGCTTGCGCACCTCTTTTACTTCACGTAAGTACTTGTTTCTCATGACTACTACATGTGGCTTCTCACAGATGATGTTTCGTCCATTGGAATACTTTCTGAATGTAAAGCCTGCAGCTCTCACATTCCTCCATAATGTAGACTTTGATATTTCAATACTGTTGTTCTTTTTCAGCGATACTTTTAATTTTCTTATTGTAACAGTTTCATTCATACCCAACATTTTGCGAATTTCTCTTCTAATAAGTTCACTGTCGAAATTATCCAACATTTTTGCTCTTCCTTGTGATTTTGTATATTTGGAACATTGACGGTCACGTGCTTGAATCCAGCGATTAAATGACCGTTTAGATAAATCCAAAATGTGTCTTGTCCTATTCTCATGGTTTTCTAAAGAATCAAATAATCTTCCTCGTTTAGCCTCTTTGCAAAAATAGTCATACATTTTTATTGCGATGTTTTGTAAACTGCAGAATTTCATTTTAAGACTCATGATAAATGTTAGCGTTCCACGTCTACACCTATGAATGAACGGAAATGGAACACACAATGCCTCGTGTTTTCTACAAGTGTCTAATTGTGTCAGACAACTCACGTTTAAAGCGTGAAAAATCGTAAATTTGACCGTGTATAGATTTGTAATCGCTATTTTTAACTTAAATACTGTAAACACTAAGTTTTGACTACATCAATGGGTCGTTATAAATTTATATAAATCAAATAAGCAATAATAATAACCAAATGTTTGTTTTTAATGAAATTAATTCCCTGTTGGGTTCTAATCATTATAACTTTACATGCAAATTTGAAAAAATACAAAAAGCGGTTTAAAAGATATTGATTTTAAAAGTTGGGCACGACTTATGAAACAAGCTATAGCTCAAAATTAGGTCTAGATATGAAACGGATTAACTCAAGATACTTACTCTATGCTCTAGATACTTACTCTATACTCTAGATACTTACTCTATATTAAAGATAATTACTCTATACTCTAGATACTTACTCTATACTCAAGATACTTACTCTATACTCTAGATACTTACTCTATACTCTAGATACTTACTTTATACTCTAGATACTTACTCTATACTCTAGATACTTACTCTAGATACTTATTCTATACTCAAGATACTTACTCTATACTCAATATACTTACTCTATACTCTAGATACTTACTCTATACTCAAGATACTTACTCTATACTCTAGATACTTACTCTATACTCAAGATACTTACTCTATACTCAAGATACTTACTCTATACTCTAGATACTTACTCTATACTCTAGATACTTACTCTATACTCAAGATGCTTACTCTATACTCTAGATACTTACATTTCACTTCCTATCAGATAAACATCAAGGCACGTATAGAGGAGCACAGACAACCCCAGCACAGGAGGTGACCAGTGCTCACGAAATGTCAGCTCGCGTGACGTATGTTGATGGGAAGTGCACTTGTTGCCCCTATGGGTATCACGTTGACCTTGACTTTGTTAATTTCTGTCACGACCTTGAGGCTGGGTCAACGCTGAAAAATCTTAAGAGGATTCAGAGGACGAAACGAAACTTGAGAAAATCTATGGAGGTGAGTGGGTGTGTGGGTGAGTGAGTGTGTGGGTGAGTGAGTGTGTAGGTGAGTGAGTGTGTGGGTGAGTGTGTGTGTTGGTGAGTATGTGGGTGAGTGAGTGTGTGGGTGAGTGAGTGTGTGGGTGAGTGAGTGTGTGGGTGAGTGTGTGTATGGGTGAGATGGAGAGAGTGAGGGAAGGGTCTGAGGAGGAGTTCATGAGGGAGAGACAATCTATGGAGGTGAGTGAGTGTGTGGGTGAGTGAGTGTGTGGGTGAGTGTGTGTGTGTGGGTGAGATGGAGAGAGTGAGGGAGTCTGAGGCATAGTACATGAAGGAGAGACAATCTATGGAGGTGAATGAGTGTATGGGTGTGTGAATGAATGAGTGTGTGGGTAAAATAGATGCAATCTATGAAGGTGGGAGGTTGAGTGAGTGAGTGAGCGACAGAGAGACAATCCTTGTATATAGGAGATGAATAAGTGAGGAAGTCAAAATCTGTGTGTGAAAAAGTAGCCAAAAATTTGATCCTGTAATATTTGTGCCATGTATTGCTTGTATAATATCTAACGTGTCATATATATGGGTCATGTATTGTATGAATGATATCTTGTCATATGTGACATATATAACATAATATGTGGCAACCTATGCCTGTAGTTTACATACCACATAGATAATAAATCCCGTGACCACGTATACTCTTTTGCATACAAGCTATAGCTTTTCATCCAATAACCCACACATACCATGACCCACACATACCATGACCCACACATGCTATAGCCCACACATGTCATAACCCACACATATCATGACCCACACATACCAGGATCGATACGTACCATGACCCACAAATACCATGACCTACACATACCATGACCCACACATACCATGACCCACACATGCTATAGCCCACACATATCATAACCCACTCATATCATGACCCACACATATCAGGATCGACAAGTACCATGACCCACACATGCTATAGCCCACACATATCTTAACCCACTCATATCATGACCCACACATACCAGGATCGACAAGTACCATGACCCACACATACCAGGATCGATACGTACCATGACCCACAAATACCATGACCTACACATACCACAACCCACACATATCATAACCCACACATACCATGACCCACACATACCAGGATCGATACGTACCATGACCCAAAAATACCATGACCTACACATACCATAACCCGCACATACCATGACCCACACATGCTATAGCCCACACATATCATAACCCACTCATATCATGACCCACACATACCAGGATCGACAAGTACCATGACCTACAAATACCATGACTTATACATACCATGACCCACACATACTATGACCCACACATGTTATAGCCCACACATGTCATAACCCACACATATCATGACCCACACATACCATGATCGACACGTACCATGACCAATACATACCATGACCACATATACCACAGGCCACACATACCATAACCCACACATATCATGACCCAAACATACCATGACCCACACATACCACAACATACACTTACAATAACTCACATCTACCGTAACCCATGCATACCATAACCTACACATGCCATAACCCACACATACCATAACCCACATATACCATGACACACACATACCATTACCCACACAGACCATAACACATACATACCACAACCCACACATACCATAACACATACATACCATCACACACACATACCACAACCCACACATACCATAACACACACACACATACCACAACCCACACCTACCATGACCCACACAAACCATAACCTACGCATACCATAACCCATACATACCATAACACACACATACCACAACCCACACATATTACAACCCATACATACCATAACACACACATACCACAACCCAAACATACCATAACCCACATATACCATATCCTATACATACAAAATCCCACATACCATACCACAAACATTTAATAATCCACACATTCAATAACACACACACCATGACCCACACATACCATGACCCACACATACCATGACGACACATACCATGACCCACACATACCATGACCACACATACCGTAATTCAAACATTCTATCACCCGCTCATACCATGACCCACACTTACCATAATCCACACATTCAATGACCCACACATACCGTAATCCAAACATTCAATGACCCGCTCATACCATGACCCACACATACCATAATCCACACATTCAATGACCCACACATACCGTAATCCAAACATTTAATGACCCACATATACCATGACCCACACATACCATGACCAACACATACCATGACCACACATACCATAATCCACACATTCAATGACCCACACATACCATGACCCACATATACCGTAATTCAAAAATTCAATGAGCAACACATACCATGACCACACATACCATAATCCACAAATTCAATGACCCACACATACCATGACCCACACATACCATAATCCACACATTCCATAATCCAAACATTCAATGACCAACACATACTGTAATCCAAACATTCAATGACCCACACATACCATAATCCACACATTCAATGACCCACACATACCATGACCCACACATACCATGACCACACATACCATGCCCCACGTACCATAATCCAAACATTCAATGACCCACACATACCATGGCCACACATACTATGACCCACAACCATAATCCAAATATTCAATGACCCACACATCCCATAACCCACACATCCCAAGAACATCTAACCACTTATTCCACACTTTCAGATAATGCTCAACACACAAGAAGATGCGACAGCATATTCCAACCAGTCCTCTCAGAATAATATAGACCCCCATGAGGCTGCACGGCTGTTAGACCTGATACGTTACGAGCAGTCCGTCACACATGACGTCCTCAGGCACATCGACACTTCTGTCACCGCGATGGCGACCGGTCAAAGTGATAGCAGGGTGTGGAGGGGGTGGCCATCCGACAGCCATGAGACTCAAACACGGACCCCAGCGTTTCAAGTGTACGTGGCTCCTACTCTCTAGCTATGTTTGTCATTAGTTTCAACAATGATATTATATAATTATCATGGATAGAATGAATATTCTTATCAGGTAAAGTAAAAGTAAAGAGCCCCCGCCACGCTAAGTGGCGTATAGGGAATATGGTGTTAGTGACTATACATTTTACAGACCTTCAGCACATGATTTTTGGAGTAATGTGGTCGGTATTACGCCCGTGCCGCTTTGCTTTCCCAGAAAACAATCCGGTACCCATTTAAGACTGGGTGAACCCGAAAGCCGTCAGTTGGGATCGAACTCTACCTCTTGTCCTTTGTAGTCCAGTTCATCAACCACTGAGCTATCGCGGCTCCCATATTGTTATCACGGATAGAAAAGTGCTATCATGGAAAGAATAATGTTATCATGAATATAATAATGTTATCATGAATATAATAATGTTATCATGAATATAATAATGTTATCATGAATATAATAATGTTATCATAAATATAATAATGTTATCATAAATAGAATGTTATAATGGATAGGATGTTGCTATCATGGATAGAATATCGTTATAATGGTTATAATAATTATATTATGAATATAAAATCGTTATCATGGAAAGAATAATGTTTTCATGGATAGAATGTTGTTATCGTGGATAGTATAACGTTATCATAGTTAGGATAATGTTATCATGGGTAGAATATTGCTATCATGGATAGAATGTTGTTATCATGGATATAACATTGTTATCATTGACAAATAAGGTTATCATGAATAGAATAATATTATCAAGGATAGGATACTGTTATCATGAACAAAATAGTGTTATCATAGATAGTTTTATTAAAGAACATTACCAAAATTGATAAGTACAATATGTGTATGGGCAGGAACAGCACGATCTTGGCTAGGAACATATGGATACGAGTATATTGCCATAATGAAATGAACAGCACCATAATAAATATAGAATTATTATCAATGTTCTTGAAAGGAGTATAACCACACAGCAAAAAGCATTAGCATAAATGATAGAACATTACTAGCATAGATGGAATATCATCACAATGAATGGGACATTGTATTGAACATTCTTATCATGGATAGAACATTACTGTCATGAAGAGAACATTATCACAGTAGATAGAGTATTACTGTCATGAAGAGAACATTATCACAGTAGATAGAACATTACTGTCATGAAGAGAACATTATCACAGTAGATAGAGTATTACTGTCATGAAGAGAACATTATCACAGTAGATAGAACATTACTGTCATGAAGAGAACATTATCACAGTAGATAGAGTATTACTGTCATGAAGGGAACATTATCACAGTAGATAGAGTATTACTGTCATGAAGAGAACATTATCACAGTAGATGAAGTATTACTGTCATGAAGAGAACATTATCACAGTAGATAGAGTATTACTGTCATGAAGAGAACATTATCACAGTAGATAGAGTATTACTGTCATGAAGAGAACATTATCACAGTAGATAGAGTATTACTGTCATGAAGGGAACATTATCACAGTAGATAGAGTATTACTGTCACGAAGAGAACATTATCACAGTAGATGAAGTATTACTGTCATGAAGAGAACATTATCACAGTAGATAGAACATTACTGTCATGAAGAGAACATTATCACAGTAGATAGAGTATTACTGTCATGAAGAGAACATTATCACAATAGATAGAACATTACTGTCATGAAGAGACCATTATCACAGTAGATAGAGTATTACTGTCATGAAGAGAACATTATCACAGTAGATAGAGTATTACTGTCATGAAGAGAACATTATCACAGTAGATAGAGTATTACTGTCATGAAGAGAACATTATCACAGTAGATAGAGTATTACTGTTATGAAGAGAACATTATCACAGTAGATAGAGTATTACTGTCATGAAGAGAACATTATCACAGTAGATAGAGCATTACTGTCATGAAGAGAAAATTATCACAGTAGATAAAGTATTACTGTCATGAAGAGAACATTATCACAGTAGATAGAACATTACTATCATGAACAGAACATTATCACAACAGACAGAACATTGCTATAATGGATAGAATATTGTCACAAAATATAGAACAAATACATAACTTTATCATCAAAGACATTACATTATCATCATAAATAGAACACAACCATCGACGATAGAACATTACCACTGCTGATAATAATAGTATACACACCACAAGAAAGCTACCATCATGGATGGACCACTAATCACTCTAAGCTATTGTACTACCATAACTCTACCACATGCCAATTTTCTCTGTCTGTGCTGTCAGGGATCAAAACCTCACGGAATACCCGAACTACAAGACCTGGGATGGTCCAATGCTGACGCGAGAAGACTCCCTCAACTCTTTATCTTCTGAGTCCACGAGGTCCAGTGACGCACCCCAACACCAGGCAGAATATGTGCAAGAATATCATCAGCATCGCTCCAGTAGCGGTCAGACAACAGCAAGAGTAAGTTTAGGAGTCTCTTATCTTTTTCATGAACGATAAAACATCACTGCTGTCATGAGAGGAAAAGATAAAATACATCGACTATCATACAAACGATAAAACATCACTGCTGTCATGAGAGGAAAAGATAAAATACATCGACTATCATACAAACGATAAAACATCACTGCTGTCATGAGAGGAAAAGATAAAATACATCGACTATCATACAAACGATAAAACATCACTGCTGTCATGAGAGGAAAAGATAAAATACATCGACTATCATACAAACGATAAAACATCATTGCTGTCATGAGAGGAAAAGATAAAATACATCGACTATCATACAAACGATAAAACATCACTGCTGTCATGAGAGGAAAAGATAAAATACATCGACTATCATACAAACGATAAAACATCACTGCTGTCATGAGAGGAAAAGATAAAATACATCGACTATCATACAAACGATAAAACATCACTGCTGTCATGAGAGGAAAAGATAAAATACATCGACTATCATACAAACGATAAAACATCACTGCTGTCATGAGAGGAAAAGATAAAATACATCGACTATCATACAAACGATAAAACATCACTGCTGTCATGAGAGGAAAAGATAAAATACATCGACTATCATACAAACGATAAAACATCACTGCTGTCATGAGAGGAAAAGATAAAATACATCGACTATCATACAAACGATAAAACATCACTGCTGTCATGAGAGGAAAAGATAAAATACATCGACTATCATACAAACGATAAAACATCACTGCTGTCATGAGAGGAAAAGATAAAATACATCGACTATCATACAAACGATAAAACATCACTGCTGTCATGAGAGGAAAAGATAAAATACATCGACTATCATACAAACGATAAAACATCATTGCTGTCATGAGAGGAAAAGATAAAATACATCGACTATCATACAAACGATAAAACATCACTGCTGTCATGAGAGGAAAAGATAAAATACATCGACTATCATACAAACGATAAAACATCACTGCTGTCATGAGAGGAAAAGATAAAATACATCGACTATCATACAAACGATAAAACATCACTGCTGTCATGAGAGGAAAAGATAAAATACATCGACTATCATACAAACGATAAAACATCACTGCTGTCGTGAGAGGAAAAGATAAAATACATCGACTATCATACAAACGATAAAACATCACTGCTGTCATGAGAGGAAAAGATAAAATACATCGACTATCATACAAACGATAAAACATCACTGCTGTCATGAGAGGAAAAGATAAAATACATCCACTATCATCATCATCAAGTACCGGACCTGCTGGCGTAGGTGATCATGTCTCTCCACAACTTTCGATCTCGACAGTTATTTATCATTTCTGTTGTTGACCTTCTGCCAAGCCATTCTCTTAAGCTGTCTGGTATTTTTTCTTTTTGTTTCCCTCTATCTCTTCGTCCCTCAATGTTCCCAGTTGTCACAATATATTCCAGTTGTTCTCTTCTCATTAGATGGCCAAAAAATGATCATAATATTAGAAATTAGCTCTCTTTTTGCTGTGGCATCTTTCAGAACGTTTTCATTACTCTTCTTAGCTATCCATGGTAACGTCATGCTGATTCTGTGAAACCATATTTCTACAGCATCCAGTGATTTTCTTGTCTGTTGTCCTATTGTCCATGATTCACATCCATATGTTTAAGACTGGCTCTACATAACATTTAATAACTCTTTTTCTTGTTTCTATTATAAAAAATGGATTGCACAGTATCTTCCTCATTTTTGATCACTGAATACAAAGATAAAAATATATCTGTTATCACATACAATATAAATTATCATCTACGATACACTTTCTCAATGTTTCATAGTCAACTTTCATACTTCAACGTTTCAGGTGATGGAGAATCCAGTTCTAGAAATGGCCACCGCAGAGATGAAACCACAGTTAGTGGAAAATCGAGTTCTTGAAATGGCCACCGCAGAGATGAAGCCACAATTAGTGGAAAACCGAGTTCTTGAAATGGCCACCGCAGAGATGAAACATTACGCCACAACATCGTCAGCTCAGCTGTTGAGCAACAGACTGAGTACACCGGATGTCGTCACTCGCTTGGACGTACAGGTTGGTTTCTATCTATCTATTTTCCTTTCGAGCCGAAGACGGCACATAGGGCAGAACCACAATCTCAAAAACAGAAACCATGCGTGCCAAGTGGCACATATTGCAGAGTTTACTGCTCTAAAATATATGGCGCTGTTTCGATAACATTACTTTTTACAATGACAGCTTGTCAAGCCATAGATCAACCTCCTTAGTCGCCTCTTACGACATGCCTGGAAGGTCACAGTGTCACTATTCTTTACTTCCCTCATAATGAGGCCCCGGTAACACACAGGTTGGTTTATTTGCCCTATTTTCCTGGTGTCCTGATCTTGTGTGTCTTTGATTGGTGGATGTGCTGTCAATCACGAATGCACGTGACCTTCTCGTCTTCTCTCGTCATGAATGTTTGTCAGATGATATTAAACAAATATCAGGCACAATATTGTTACTTGTTCTGTCATATGGTTCAATAATGCCAGCTGGTGCTCCTTCTCCCCTTTATCTGCAATATCTTATGATGCTATACTGACATATGGTGCTCCATTATCAAAGGGTGCTCTACTGTGATATGGTGTTCAATTACCATATGATGCTCTACTGTCATAGTTGCTCCAATGTCATATGATGCTCTACTGTCATAGTTGCACCATTGTCATATGATGCTCTACTGTCATAGTTGCTCCATTATCATATGATGCTCTACTGTCATAGTTGCTCCATTGTCATATGATGCTCTACTGTCATAGTTGCTCCATTGTCATATGATGTTCTACTGTCATAGTTGCTCCATTATCATATGATGCTCTACTGTCATAGTTGCTCCAATGTCATATGATGCTCTACTGTCATAGTTGCTCCATTGTCATATGATGTTCTACTGTCATAGTTGCTCCAATGTCATATGATGTTCTACTGTCATAAGGTGCTCTATTATCATATAATGCTCCACTGTCATAAAGTGCTCCATTGCCATATGATGTTCTACTGTCATAGTTGCTCCATTGTCATATGATGTTCTACTGTCATAAGGTGCTTTATTATCATATAATGCTCCACTGTCATAAAGTGCTCCATTGTCATATGATGATCTACTGTCATAGTTGCTCCATTATCATATGATGCTCTACTGTCATAAAGTGCTCCATTATCATATGATGCTCCACTGTCACAGTTGCTCCATTATCATATGATGCTCTACTGTCATAGTTGCTCCAATGTCATATGATGCTCTACTGTCATAGTTGCTCCATTGTCATATGATGCTCTACTGTCATAGTTGCTCCATTGTCATATGATGCTCTACTGTCATAGTTGCTCCATTGTCATATGATGTTCTACTGTCATAGTTGCTCCATTGTCATAGGATGTTCTACTGTCTTAAGGTGCTCTATTATCATATGATGCTCTACTGTCATAGTTGCTCCATTGTCATATGATGCTCTACTGTCATAGTTGCTCCATTGTCATATGATGCTCTACTGTCATAAAGTGCTCCATTATTGTATGGTGCTCTACTGCCATATTGGCTCCATTGTCATATGATGCTCTACTGTCATAAAGTGCTCTTTTATCATATCATGCTCTACTGTCATAGTTGCTCCATTGTCATATGATGCTCTACTGTTATAAAGTGCTCCATTATCATATGATGCTCTACTGTCATAGTTGATCCATTGTTATACGACGCTCTACTGTCATAGTTGCTCCATATTTATACGATGCTCTACTGTTATAAAGTGCTCCATTGTCATATGATGCTCTACTGTCATAGTTGATCCATTGTCATATGATGCTCTACTGTCATAGTTGATCCATTGTTATACGATGCTCTACTGTCATAGTTGCTCCATATTTATACGATGCTCTACTGTTATAAAGTGCTCCATTGTCATATGATGCTCTACTGTCATAGTTGATCCATTGTCATATGATGCTCTACTGTCATAGTTGATCCATTGTCATATGATGCTCTACTGTCATAGTTGATCCATTGTCATATGATGTTCAACTGTCATAAAGTGCTCCATTATCATATGATGCTCTACTGTCATAGTTGCTCCATTGTCATATGATGCTCTACTGTCATAGTTGCTCCATTGTTATACGATGCTCTACTGTCAAAAGGTGCTTCATTATTATATTATATTCTTTTGTAATTTTGTGCGTCTTTATCATATGGTGCTCTGCTATCATAAGATGATCCATTGTCATATAGTGCTCTACTGTTATGTGATGTTCTACTGTAATAAGGTGCTTTATGAACATGTATTGCTCCATCATTATATGATTCTCTACTGAAAAATGGTGCACCATTGTCATATAGCATTCAACTATTATATGATGCTGTACTGTCAATAGGTGCTCTTTATTAAAAGTGCATCTTTATCTTGGATGCTCCTTTATCATAGGTGCTCTTTTGTATATGATGCTCTACTGTTACATGGTGCTCCATTATCATATGGTGCTGTAATCTCATATGGCACTACATTATCACATGGTGCTCTATTATCATATTACTCTCCATTATCACATGGTGCTCCATTATTATATGGTGCTCTACTCTCATATGGCGCTCCATTATCAGATGGTGCTCCATTATTATATGGTGTTCTACTCTCATATGGCTCTCCATTATTACATGGTGCTCCATTATTGTATGGTGCTCTACTCTCATATGCTCTCTATTTTCATGTGGTGCTCCATTATTATATGCTGCTTCACTCCCATATGCTCTCCATTATTACATGGTGCTAATTATTATTTGATGCTCTATTACCAAATAGTTATGAGATTATATGAAATAATAACAATTTTTTTGGGAGGGGGAGGGTAAGGGTAATGGATAAAATTCACAATGTGACGTCATTCCAGTACCTATATATTCATAATTTGATTTTGTTGCTCTCATCATTTTATTGATTTGTTGTTCAACACTTACTCCATTGATGACAATCAATTTCTCTTCATTGACAAGTCACACCAGTTGTTAGAGTTGATTATATTCAGGGTGATCGATTCTTGTTGTTCTCTTAATAGAACAGACACCACATTTTTGTGTAACATCTACTATCTACTATTGTGTAACATCTACTATCTACTTTTGTGTAACATCTACTATTGTGCAACATCTATTATCTACTTTTGTGTAACATCTACTATCTTCTTTTGTGTAACATCTACTATCTACTTTTGTGTAACATCTACTGTCTACTGTTGTGTAACATCTACTATCTACTTTTGTGTAACATCTACTATCTACTATTGTGTAATACCTACTATCTACTATTGTGTAACATCTACTTTCTACTATTGTGTAACATCTACTATCTACTATTGTGTAACATCTACTATCTACTATTGTGTAACATCTACTATTGTGTAACATCTACTATCTACTATTGTGTAACATCTACTATCTGCTTTTGTGTAACATATACTATTTACTATTGTGTAACATCTACTATCTACTTTTGTGTAACATCTATTATCTACTATTGTGTAACATCTACTATCTACTATTGTGTAACATCTACTATCTACTATTGTGTAACATCTACTATCTACTTTTGTGTAACATCTACTATCTACTTTTGTGTAACATCTACTATCTACTTTTGTGTAACATCTACTATCTACTATTGTGTAACATCTACTATCTACTTTTGTGTAACATCTACTATCTACTATTGTGTAACATCTACTATCTACGTTTGTGTAACATCTACTATGGTGCAACATCTATTATCTACTTTTGTGTAACATCTACTATATTCTTTGTGTAATACCTACTATCTACTATTGTGTAACATCTACTATCTACTATTGTGTAACATCTACTATCTGCTATTGTGTAACATCTACTATCTGCTATTGTGTAACATCTACTATCTACTTTTCTGTAACATCTACTATCTGCTATTGTGTAACATCTACTATCTACTTTTCTGTAACATCTACTATCTGCTATTGTGTAACATCTACTATCTACTATTGTGTAACATCTATTATCTACTTTTGTGTAACATCTACTATCTACTATTGTGTAACATCTACTATCTACTTTTGTGTAACATCTACTATCTACTTTTGTGTAACATCTACTATCTACTTAGGTGTAACATCTACTATCTACTTTTGTGTAACATCTACTATCTACTTTTGTGTAACATCTACTATCTACTTAGGTGTAACATCTACTATCTACTTTTGTGTAACATCTACTATCTACTATTGTGTAACATCTACTATCTACTTTTGTGTAACATCTACTATCTACTATTGTGTAACATCTACTATCTACTTTTGTGTAACATCTACTATCTACTATTGTGTAACATCTACTATCTACTTTTGTGTAACATCTATTATCTACTTTTGTGTAACATCTACTATCTACTATTGTGTAACATCTACTATCTACTTTTGAGTAACTTCTACTATCTACTTTTGTGTAACATCTACTATCTACTTTTTATGTTAACATCTACTACCAAATTTTTAAGTTAACACCTACTACCTATTGTTTATGTTGATATCTGCTACTTACTTTTTATGTTAACATTTGCTACCTAGTTTGTATGTTAACATCTACTACCTACTTTTTGTTTAACACGTGCAAACTACTTTTTATGTTAACATATTATACCTACTATTTGTGTTACATTTACCACCACTATTTGTGTAACATTTACCACCACTATTTGTGTAACATTTACCACCAATATTTGTGTAACATTTACCACCACTATTTGTTACATCCCACAGCCGCCACATAATCTCCCAACAGCTACAATCAACACCCGCCCCAGACCTCCCCCAGACGTTGATGAATCGTCTGTGCAGCACCTGAGGGAGTCCATGGCTGCCAGTCTCCAGAGAATCAAACAACTTGAGCAACAGGTCAAGACCATCCCAATCATGCAGGTCTGACTGGACATCTTCATGCTCATTATTAAAAAAATTAATTAATGAAATAAAACCTAATTTGAACATGAGCCAGTGATATTATCGCCTCTGTCTTCTTTCTATACCCAAACGTAAACATCAGCAAATCACCTCTTTCTTCTATATCAAAATTAAACATCAGCAAATCACCGCTTTCTTCTATATCAAAATTAAACATCAGCAAATCACCGCTTTCTTCTATATCAAAATTAAACATCAGCAAATCACCGCTTTCTTCTATATCAAAATTAAACATCAGCAAATCGCCTCATTCTTCTATATCAAAATTAAACATCAGCAAATCGCCTCATTCTTCTAAATCTTAACTTGAACATAGAGATATGTTATCGTCATCTCTTTCTTCTTAAATACTCATTTTATCAGTATCTTACTTCTGAAGCATCATCTGAAAAGAAACGAGGATACTGCATGACTGAGAATACAGGTTGCATGTCTAGTGCTGTCGCACTGTATCCTACAGGATGAAGTTTTTATTTCCCCGGAGATAGAAACAAATTTGGAGACCCAACCGGGATGTAACTTATCCCCCCTCTGCCATGGTGATCGTTACTCCCCCCCCCTTTCCCCGTCGTCCTCTGTTACGTGGGTGTTATGATTATGGTTAGGGTTAGGGTTATGGTTATGGATGGCCCAGGTATCACAGCAAACGAATTAAAATCCATAATTGCTCAACCCCCGTACCACTGGAACCATCCGAATTAATATAGTATACACACTACTAAGTGGGTGTTAAATGGGCGTAATTACGTTGTGTCATAGTTGCATGAAAAGTGAACGAAGCGTTTAGGTTAAACACATTAGACTTATGACTTCATGGTGCATGACTTTCTTATGTGCAGGGACTGTCTTCACTCTTTGATACTTAATCGGTCGACCAGGCTCTGTGTATCTTCTACCTTTCAGCTCCCTATGGAGCATATGTCTTCAACAAACACTTTCCAAGCTGTTATGTTTTTTACCATTCTTTAAAGATCATTCCATGTCTTCCCCATCTCTTCATCTCTGTTTTCATCCATCTTCTCCAAGAATATAATATTTTGGTCTCCTCGTAATTTTTCCCTGGAGATTCAAAAAAAGGGAAATGTCGTGTAATGCTCTCAGTTGGTTTCCACAGTGTGTGTCCCATCTAGCGTCACCATCTTCGTTGTATCTCTTTTTCCGCTGGTATTTGACTGGTATTTTTCCATATTTCTATGTTAGTGATTTTGTCCTGCCGTTACCATCTTTTTATTCTGCGAAAACTTCCATTGATGAAGGTCTGTATCTTCATAGGCTCTGGGTATGCATCTAGATAATTTAGACATTCGACATTTTAGATGTTCTACCTTTAGACATTCGACATTTATCCATTAGGCATTTATTCATTCCATGTTTAGCTATTAGACATTTAGCCATTCGACATTTAGACATTCGACATTTAGACATTCGCAATTGTAAACACTCGACATTAACCATGGCTCGCTGACTCAAGCGCCTGTGAGTACCTCTCATTGTATTCTTATTTTCTTCACTTTCAGGTGAGGATCTCCGTGCTAAAGGAGGAGAAACGATTGTTGAACATGCAGCTCCAAGCCAGCCGATCAAACACAACGTTTCAGATCAATTCAACTACCAAGGACGGCAGGGAGCTGGCCACTACTTCTCCTATAAATCAACCCACAATCAAACCTGTCAGAACATCTTCAATTGGCGTTGGCGACCACAGCATCCTCGAGCCATATAACCTCCAGTCCCATCTCTCCACTGGATACACAACCCGGGACAATGAAACAACTTTCGAGATTTACAAGAGAGATCTTCTGGAAGTTGAAAGACTAGCATTGAATGGAAGCACGTCACAGTCCATGAATCGATCATTTCTGCAACAATCATCCCCGGACATTTCAAAGTGGGGATCTCCTTCTCTGCAAGATATTCCAGCTTCCGCTCAGCTAAATCTGAGAGTCCACGAGACACAGAAGAGCTCGTCAAGGGCGGTAACTAGAACAGTTGGTGTTGGAGAAGGAAACGTTTTTGAAGATGGTAAAGTCCACGTCAGCGATAAGGAAGTTAGGACGCTGATCATTGGGCCAGTGGGGGGACCAGCCAAGAGGAATGTTGGGATAGAATGTCGAGTACCAACAAGGGATGTTGGAGTGTCGTTTAAGTGCGATGACGTTAAACCTGAAACCAGAACTGTGGGCGTGAACGTTAGCTACGACACTAGTGGTGTTTTCACTTCTCTAGATTTCAAAGGAGAGACGCAGTTGCGACTGGCGCTGCAAGGTGTTCTACAGAAGAGTGTGCGGAGCGTCGGAACAAGTTGTGTCATGGGATTAGCTACAGCTGAAAATGGTACCATGACCGATGAGGATGTTGGTGTTAGTGTTGGGTGTGGTGGTGATGAGAATTGCGTGGATGTTGAAGTCAGACGAGTTACTGTGAAAAAATGTGTAGGAGTTGTTGCCAAGCCTGACTCCGTACACAAATACGTGAATACAGAGTCAGGCTGGACTCAGGAGATGGGCACCAACACCTACCATGTTAATCTCTACGAGAAGGCGGTAATGACAGAGAAGCAGAAGCAATTATTTGCGTCAACAAACACTGATGTCACTCTAACTCATCCTGCCTCCATCCAGACAGACAAGACAGTCTTCTTGAGCATGGATCAGGTGAAACATGCAACCAGCAACACGGAACATATTTCACGATATTCTACAGGAATATCAACAGACATCATCGCGACCCACAATGCAGGTACTAACACAGTCGAGGTTTCAGATCTGATCCAGGGAGCATCCAGTCACAGCAGTACAAGTAATCTTCATCGACAAACATTACAAAGTCAATCATGGGCTCGTAACAGAGATGTCGCCAACGACAAAGGAGAATATAGTTACAATGTGGATAAAGAAATGAGGGGGGAAACAACAATATCAGATATGACATCTCAGGGCTGGACTCATCATGGAAGCTCACACCATGAAAACTCTTTCCTCAGCAGAGCGGAGTATGATAAAAGGTCATCGCAGAGTGACTTGGGCAACAAGCATTATTCAAGTTTGAAGGTCTTCAATCACTCCCGACTTCACAACCAAGGTAGTGTCGGCAGTCAGGCTAGCAAGTCATCCAGTCATGATAACGTCAACAGTCATGGTAGGGGAATGTACAAACAAGAAAACATCGTCATCAGTCATGGTAAGGAGACGGCTAAACACGAAGACAAAATTAGTCTGGTAAGAAAGATACCCACACAGGACAACAACCAGAGAAACATGACAGTTCATCAGGAAGACAACACAAGACAGTCTGTCTCTGAGAATGACTCTCCTAGCAGCCCTGAAGACAAGTTTTCAGAAACGGTTGTTGAACATTTTTTGTTGACCAAAGATGGCAAGAAGTTGATCTCAGAGGAGACGATCACCATTTCATCCTCGGGTACCAACAGAACATTCAAACAATTCATGGACGGTAACCATCAAGCAACCGAACCCGGTGACATTGAACTTCATGGATCAAGCTCTGGATGCAGAACTAGAGACGAACTTAGCGTCGGTGATTTGAGCACCAAAAGTTCTGTACGTAACTACAGTTTTAATGGCAGGAATGAGACCAATGCGGTACATGAAGACCTGACAACATCACTGAAGAGTCAAATTGTTTTAAATAAAACTCAAAGTGATAATGCAAGAGCACAAGAGCCAGACAATGTAGGTAGTAGTTCAGGAGTTGATTTCTCCAGCAAGATGACTGAGCATGCGTACACAGGCTCTATACAAGACAATTCTAGAACAGATGGAATGAGCTCATCCGATTTTAGTTGGGGAAAGCGACTGCCAAGATCTGTGGAAGATTTCATGCCTGATGACATTCGGAAGTACATGTCCATCGATCCCAGTACACACACGGGCTCAGCCGTGACAGGGGACCTGGGCTCAGCCGTGACAGGGGACCTGGGCTCAGCCGTGACAGGGGACCTGGGCTCTGCATCTTCTGAACAGATCTCAGGTACAGGAAATTCCCGCACATTCTCTTCCCATACATCGGCTGCCGTCACATCAACTTCCCACAAATCAACTTCCCCCACATCATCCTCCAACACTTTAACCTTCCCCACCCCAGCTCCCCATACGCTCTCATCCCACACCTTATCCTCTCACACTTCCGCTACATCAAATCATAATGCAGAAACGATGAGCTTAAAACTGCAACAGACTGTCATCACAAACAAAACCGCTGACATGGGTTTCAGTCAGCTAGGAGTTGGTACTGAAATGAGGGAAACTGGAGAGACAGAACTGGGAAGGAACAACGAAAGTAGCAGCCAAGTAGATCTTTTAGATCGCAAAGTGTCTGTCTTCTCGTCTTCATCTTCAACATACTCTTCTAGTCTTGAAGAAAACCAGACCTCCAAATCCGCTAAGGAGGAGTATGTCGCTACAGGGAGGAGCAAGACAACGAGTTGTGTGGACGGGTTAAATGAGGAGGCGTTAGCGAGGTCTGAAACTGAGGGAAGGATGGCGGTGGGATCGGAAAGTTCCGAGTCTATGGACAAGAGAGCAACACAGCTAAAGTCAATTATGAAACACCGGACCGAAACACAGTCTAATGTGAAACACAGCACGGAAACACAGTCCAATGTCAAACACAGCACGGAAACACAGTCCAATGTCAAACACAGGACAGAAACACACATTTGCAGCAGGAAAGGAATCACTTTTGCTGAATCTGTGACTGGAGGGTGGGTCTCAGTGTTATTTTTTCTTATTGTTGGATAGAGAGTGGGTCCATGGACTGTGTTTGTTGTTGTTGGATAGAGAGTGGGTCCATGGACTGTGTTTGTTGTTGTAGGATAGAGAGTGGGTCCATGGACTGTGTTTGTTGTTGTTAGATAGAGAGTGGGTTCATGGACTGTTTGTTGTTGTTGGATTGAGAGTGGGTCCATGGACTGTTTGTTGGTGTGGGATAAAGAGTGGGTCCATTTACTGTATTTGTTGTTGTTGGATAGAGAGTGGGTCCATGTACTGTGTTTGTTGTTGTTGGATAGAGAGTGGGTCCATGGACTGTGTTTGTTGTTGGATAGAGAGTGGGTCCATGTGCTGTGTTTGTTGTTGTTGGATAGAGAGTGGGTTCATGGACTGTGTTTGTTGTTGTTGGATAGAGAGTGGGTTCATGGACTGTGTTTGTTGTTGTTGGATAGAGAGTGGGTTCATGGACTGTGTTTGTTGTTGTTGGATAGAGAGTGGGTTCATGGACTGTGTTTGTTGTTGTTGGATAGAGAGTGGGTCCATGGACTGTATTTGTTGTTGTTGGATAGAGAGTGGGTCCATAGACTGTTTATTGTTGCTGGGTAGAGAGTGGGTCCATGGACTGTGTTTGTTGTTGTTGGATAGAGAGTGGGTTCATGGACTGTGTTTGTTGTTGCTGGATAGAGAGTGGGTCCATGGTCTGTGTTTGTTGTTGTTGGATAGAGAGTGGGTTCATGGACTGTGTTTGTTGTTGTTGGATAGAGAGTGGGTTCATGGACTGTGTTTGTTGTTGTTGGATAGAGAGTGGGTCCATGGACTGTATTTGTTGTTGTTGGATAGAGAGTGGGTCCATAGACTGTTTATTGTTGCTGGGTAGAGAGTGGGTCCATGGACTGTGTTTGTTGTTGTTGGATAGAGAGTAGGTCCATGGACTGTGCTTATTGTTGTTAGATAGAGAGTGGGTCCATGTACTGTGTTTGTTGTTGTTGGATAGAGAGTGGGTCCATGGACTGTGTTTGTTGTTGGATAGAGAGTGGGTCCATGTGCTGTGTTTGTTGTTGTTGGAAAGAGAGTGGGTCCATGTACTGTGTTTTTTGTTGTTGGATAGAGAGTGGGTCCATGGACTGTGTTTATTGTTGTTGGATAGAGAATGGGCCCATGTACTGTGTTTGTTGTTGTTGGATAGAGAGTGGGTCCATGGACTGTGTTTGTTGTTGTTGGATAGAGAGTGGGTCCATGGACTGTGTTTGTTGTTGTTGGATAGAGAGTGGGTCCATAGACTGTTTATTGTTGCTGGGTAGAGAGTGGGTCCATGGACTGTGTTTGTTGCTGTTGGATAGAGAGTGGGTTCATGGACTGTGTTTGTTGTTGCTGATAGAGAGTGGGTCCATGGTCTGTGTTTGTTGTTGTTGGATAGAGAGTGGGTTCATGGACTGTGTTTGTTGTTGTTGGATAGAGAGTGGTTCATGGACTGTGTTTGTTGTTGTTGGATAGAGAGTGGGTCCATGGACTGTGTTTGTTGTTGGATAGAGAGTGGGTCCATGTGCTGTGTTTGTTGTTGTTGGATAGAGAGTGGGTTCATGGACTGTGTTTGTTGTTGTTGGATAGAGAGTGGGTTCATGGACTGTGTTTGTTGTTGTTGGATAGAGAGTGGGTTCATGGACTGTGTTTGTTGTTGTTGGATAGAGAGTGGGTTCATGGACTGTGTTTGTTGTTGTTGGATAGAGAGTGGGTCCATGGACTGTATTTGTTGTTGTTGGATAGAGAGTGGGTCCATAGACTGTTTATTGTTGCTGGGTAGAGAGTGGGTCCATGGACTGTGTTTGTTGTTGTTGGATAGAGAGTGGGTTCATGGACTGTGTTTGTTGTTGCTGGATAGAGAGTGGGTCCATGGTCTGTGTTTGTTGTTGTTGGATAGAGAGTGGGTTCATGGACTGTGTTTGTTGTTGTTGGATAGAGAGTGGGTTCATGGACTGTGTTTGTTGTTGTTGGATAGAGAGTGGGTCCATGGACTGTATTTGTTGTTGTTGGATAGAGAGTGGGTCCATAGACTGTTTATTGTTGCTGGGTAGAGAGTGGGTCCATGGACTGTGTTTGTTGTTGTTGGATAGAGAGTAGGTCCATGGACTGTGCTTATTGTTGTTAGATAGAGAGTGGGTCCATGTACTGTGTTTGTTGTTGTTGGATAGAGAGTGGGTCATGGACTGTGTTTGTTGTTGGATAGAGAGTGGGTCCATGTGCTGTGTTTGTTGTTGTTGGAAAGAGAGTGGGTCCATGTACTGTGTTTTTTGTTGTTGGATAGAGAGTGGGTCCATGGACTGTGTTTATTGTTGTTGGATAGAGAATGGGCCCATGTACTGTGTTTGTTGTTGTTGGATAGAGAGTGGGTCCATGGACTGTGTTTGTTGTTGTTGGATAGAGAGTGGGTCCATGGACTGTGTTTGTTGTTGTTGCTGTTTTTTTAATAGAGATTAATTAAAACTTTGTTATTGTTTGATATGTATCCTCAAGAAATAACATCTTGCTGTAAGTGTTTGATGTTAACCACACAATATTAACAATGATTAACTTGATACTATCTTCACATATAACATTAGGTTATGTGTTGATGTGTTGATGTGTTTGATGTGTTGATGTGTTGATGTGTTTGATGTGTTGATGTGTTTGATGTGTTGATGTGTCGATGTGTTGATGTGTTTGATGTGTTGATTTGTTTGATGTGTTGATTTGTTTGATGTGTTGATGTGTTGATGTGTTGATGTGTTTGATGTGTTGATGTGTTTGATGTGCTGATGTGTTGATGTGTTTGATGTGTTGATGTGTTTATGTGTTTGATGTGTTGATGGTATTTTGACAGACATTGTATCCGATATTGTTGTTTTCCCCAACAACAGAACTGGTTCGAGTTCTGAAGATGGAACCAATTGTTCAGATACAGAATCATGTGAGAGTGTTGAGGAGAGTTCGTCGATTGTTTCGGCTACAGCAACCCCTCATCTTTGCCAGGACAATGAGGATGTTGCTGGACACACACAACCAGGACTCCAGATTTTTGGCCACAGTGCCCAACAAACGTAAATATTTCATGATTATACTTGAGTACTTCAATAGGTGTCAATAATTGATAATTGTATTTGAGTACTTCAATAGGTGTCAATAATTGATGATTGCATTTGAGTACTTCAATAGGTGCAAATAATTGATGATTGCATTTCAGTACTTCAAAGGTGTTAATAATTGATGATTGTATTTGAGTACTTCAATAGGTATCAATAATTGATAATTGTATTTGAGTACTTCAATAGGTGCAAATAATTGATGATTGCACTTGAGTACTTCAATAGGTGTTAATAATTGCTGATTGTATTTGAGTACTTCAATAGGTGCAAATAATTGATGATTGCATTTGAGTACTTCAAAAGTGTTAATAATTGATGATTGTATTTGAGTACTTCAATAGGTATCAATAATTGATAATTGTATTTGAGTACTTCAATAGGTGCAAATAATTGATGATTGCATTTGAGTACTTCAATAGGTGTTAATAATTGATGATTGTATTTTAGTACTTCAATAGGTGCAAATAATTGATGATTGCATTTGAGTACTTCAATAGGTGCAAATAATTGATGATTGCATTTGAGTACTTCAATAGGTGTTAATAATTGATGATTGTATTTCAGTACCTCAATAAACGTAAATAATTGATGATTATATTTCAGAATTTAATTAAACGTAAATAATTGATGATTGTATTTCAACACCTCAACATTGTTCACGCTTCCTTTATTATTTATCTGCTCCTGATATACAGAAAGCGTCCAGAGTTATCTGTACTTGATTGACCTCATTGTTGAGCTGATGGCTAAAGGATGAAAGCCAAGTTGTTCTCTACTGAACGTTACTGTTGATTCCTTTCACGAGAGGTTCCTTGTTTCCTCTATTGATGTTGTACTCTACTTACCGATATCTAAGTGGAATATGATTTATTCTTCTTTGTGTCGTGTGTTCGCAGTTCGACAGGCAAACACATAATTTTCGACAACAATGGCGCCGGTCGGGTATGTTCAACCCGAATGTGAAAAGTCTGTGACGGTGGATGGGGCGGAAGAATCAGATATGATCAACGGCCCAGAAAGCGAAAACAGCAAAGTGTGTGGCGTGATGTACCTACACATGAGGCATATGCAGAACACGAAAGACGAATATGGCAGACCAACGTGAAAGAGATTGGAACCTCATCACGTAAAATTAAAAAAAAAGCCATGGAGAGAAATGCTAACGAACTACTGACGCAATTTGTACAAGACAAATGCAATTTTTGGGGGCATGTTAAAAGACACAACAGCCTAATAAAAGTAATATTGGAAGGGAAAATGCAAGGTAAAAAAGGCAGAGACAGACCATGACTAACATGGATGAGTAACATCAAAAGATGGACAAGTCAACCTATGACAATCTGCACCATCAAAGCCAGAGACAGAGTGGAATGGCACTCCATGGTAGCCAACCTTCGATGGGTGACGGCACTCGATGATGATGATTGATGTTGAAATAACAATTTGTAACCGAGCACACGACGAGGTCAGCTATGCGAGTAAGAGCCGCATTTAAAGCTCTATCTATAGAGAAGAACATCCAGGAAAATAAAGCAAAGCGATTTGTGACTGATGCTTTAGATTACCTGTTTAGTTATCCCCGTCCAGAAAGATTAAGCACAAACGATTTTCTATTAAACATATAAAGTGATTTGAAGAAAACTGTATCTTACTTAAAAGTTACAAACTTTTGGTAAAAATTAACTCTTTCCGTACGTTTCAACGCACCATACGCCATGCCGATTTCGGCCATGTACGTTTAGCCGCACAATGCGTCACTTTCAGCTTCTTCTTTTTCTTCTTTTCTCTTTCACTGATACCTAAAAGGTGTCGTGGTTATATCATTTGTCGTTCTTGAGCTGCTCGAACTGTCTGAATTAGTGATTTTCCTTTGTTGTTACATGTTTCTGTCATTGCATCTATCCATCTTCTTCTGGGTCTTCCTCTTGGTCTTTTTCCATGCATTCTCGAGAAGAACGCCCTTGATGATGATTGGTGAGGATTCATTCTGGCCAGGTGGCCAAACCATTTAAATTGTTGTTGTTCTATATATTCTTGACAGGGTCCGTTCGAAATAACACAAGAACGCTTGCATTTCTTTTTACTACGGGCATTGAAATTCACGTATAACTTAAATTTGACTCCCATCGAAAATTGCATCGTTTTGCCAGCACAGTCACACATCGGAAGTCCTTTCATCTTGATTAGTGTAACCTGTCATCAAATCATATTCTTTTTATAGATCTTGCATCATCTTGGTGTTGGTGAAATACAATTCCTTGTTTAATTATCTATAAATTCATATCTAATATTTTCTGTCTTAGACAAATATAAACATGTAGATTAATGTTTAAAAACATGACACATTTTGTCTGTGAAATTTCTACCGCTAAACTGATAAAACCTTCCGTACTGAAAGAGTTCAATTTTGTATTCCCCGAGAACCTCAGATTTGATCATCTTTATGTTTTTGTTACGAGTATTGTTCAACTAAATGGGACTGGCTATCCCGTACTCTAAAAAAAAAATAAATAATCAGAAAAAAACTTCACAAACATGGACAAACCAAAGAAAATAATAAAAGTAAATCCGCAATCCAGGAAAGATAAAGTCTCTCTAAGAGATGTATGATGCAATTCAGGAAAGATAGTCTCTCTAATAGATGTATGATGCAATTCAGGAAAGATAGTCTCTCTAATAGATGTATGATGCAATTCAGGAAAGATAGTCTCTCTAATAGATGTATGATGCAATTCAGGAAAGATAGTCTCTCTAATAGATGTATGATGCAATTCAGGAAAGATAGTCTCTCTAATAGATGTATGATGCAATTCAGGAAAGATAGTCTCTCTAATAGATGTATGATGCAATTCAGGAAAGATAGTCTCTCTAATAGATGTATGAAGCAATTCAGGAAAGATAGTCTCTCTAATAGATGTATGATGCAATCCAGGAAAGATAGTCTCTCTAATAGATGTATGATGCAATCCAGGAAAGATAGTCTCTCTAAGAGATGTATGACGCAATCTAGGAAAGATAGTCTCTCTAAGAGATGTATGACGCAATCCAGGAAAGATAGTCTCTCTAAGAGATGTATGACGCAATCCAGGAAAGATAGTCTCTCTAAGAGATGTATGACGCAATCCTGGAAAGATAGTCTCTCTAAGAGATGTATGACGCAATCCAGGAAAGATAGTCTCTCTAAGAGATGTATGACGCAATCCAGGAAAGATAGTCTCTCTAAGAGATGTATGACGCAATCCAGGAAAGATAGTCTCTCTAAGAGATGTATGACGCAATCCAGGAAAGATAGTCTCTCTAAGAGATGTATGACGCAATCCAGGAAAGATAGTCTCTCTAAGAGATATATGACGCAATCCAGGAAAGATAGTCTCTCTAAGAGATGTATGACGCAATCTAGGAAAGATAGTCTCTCTAAGAGATGTATGACGCAATCCAGGAAAGATAGTCTCTCTAAGAGATGTATGACGCAATCCAGGAAAGATAGTCTCTCTAAGAGATATATGACGCAATCCAGGAAAGATAGTCTCTCTAAGAGATGTATGACGCAATCCAGGAAAGATAGTCTCTCTAAGAGATGTATGACGCAATCCAGGAAAGATAAAGTCTCTCTAAGAGATGTATGACGCAATCCAGGAAAGATAAAGTCTCTCTAAGGGATGTATGACGCAATCCGGAGAAAGCCGTAGGGAGTCCGGGTCGCCAACTCATCGTTTGTTTACCAGGAAGTAAAAGACAAAGAGGAAGACCAAGGTATTCTTGGGAAGACAGATGGAAGCAGAGATGAAGATGATGGGGAAGACATGAAATGATCTTTAAAGAATGGCAAGAAACAGAGCGGCTTGGAAAGTGTTTGTTGAAGACCTGTGCTCTACAGGGAGCTGAAAGGAAGAAGAGGAATTGTTCTGCTAAATCATAATTCGAGGCACGACGCCGGCCTCGAGACAGAGAGGTTGTGGGTTCAAATCCCGGCTGAACCGGTTGGGATTTTTATTGATGATTTCTCTCTGTGGCAACCACCTCTGGTCTCAGCAACGAGGTCCGGCTTGACACGTCAATTACTCATCCATGGTAAAAAAAATAAGAGTGCCTCCCAAGTCGGAGTTATCAGCCTGTGCGGCGAGGGACACCTGTGCACGCGGCTGCCAAGGAATAAAGGATTAACCCGGAAAATTCAGTTCCTAGTCTCTAGGGACTTCGCCAGAGGTGAAAGCTGGGGACGGGGGGGGGGGGGTTAGAAGGGGGGAACAAACATCTTTCTCATAAATGTTCACTTTAGCTAAATTTGTCATGTTGTGTGTGTGTAGTCACGAAGTGTCATATTGTGTGTGTGTGTGTGTGTGTTGTGTATGTGTGTTGTGTGTCTGTGTGTGTGGTCGGTCCCGAATTGTCATGTTTTGTATGTGTAGTCACGAAGTGTCACGTTGTGTGTGTGTGTGTGTGTGTGTAGTTACGAATTGAAACCACTTGTATACCATCATCATCATCAAGTACCGAGCCTGCTGGCGTAGGTGATCATGTCTCTCCACATTTTTCTATCTCGACAGTTATTTATAATTTCTTTTGTTGACCTTCTGCCAAGCCATTCTCTTAAGCTGTCTGGTATTTTTTCTCTTTGCTTTCCTCTATCTCTTAGTCCCTCAATTTTTCCAGTTGTTATAATATATTCCAGTTATTCTCTTGTCACTACATGGCCAAAAAAATTATGATTGTTTCTTCCTAATATTGGAAATTAGCTCTCTTTTTGCTTTGGCCTCTTTCAGAACGTTTTCATTACTCTTCTTAGCTGTCCATTAGTGCTCTCAACATTCTTCTGTAAAACCACATTTCTACAGACTCCAGTTATTTTCTTGTTTGTTGTTCTATTGTCCATGATTCATATCCATATGCTAATACTGACTCTACATAACATTTAAGAACTCTTTTTCTTGTTTCTATTGTCAAAAATGGATTGCACAGTATCTTCCTCATTTTTTGGAAAGCTGCTTTTGCCTGAGCCATTCTACATCTCACCTCTTTTGTACATCTTCCGTCTGAGGTTAACAAAGTTCCCAAATATTTAAATTCATTTACCTGTTTTAATATTGTTCTACTTGTTTTTATTTTGCACTGAGGTGATGTCATTTTCTTTATTGTTACCATTACTTCTGCCTTTTTGCTATTAAGGCTGAGTCCTTTATTTTTGCTTTCTTTCACTCTAATATCCAACATTTCTTGTAATTAATTTTCACTCTTAGTGATTAAGACTGTATCATCAGCATACCTTAGATATAATCTATGATACATATCACATATTATATTAATGTTAAATAATGGATCAAGGTATTAGATTTCACCAGTACCAAGATGATTCTAGAAATGTAAAACGAATATTGTTTAATGACAGTTCACACTAATCAAATTGAGAGTGACGCACTATGTGGCGAATCGTACTTAGCCGAAATCGGCATGACGCACTGTGTGGCGAATCGTACTTAGCCGAAATCGGCATGACGCACTGTGCGGTGAAACGTACTTAGCCGAAATCGGCAGTGCAGCGAACCGTGCGGAAAGTGCTAAAATAACAGTAGACATTTGTGAACCGGCTAGAGATAGTTGTCGGATTGTCTTCATGGCACATCGAATAGCTGTCCATAAGAGTTCATAATCCGCCATGGAGTAGAAGAAGAAATAAAACACAGACCCCATGTATTTTTAGCAATTACAATGCAAACAACTAATGTATTATAACGTTAAGTCACGTGATCTCCTATTTTTCCTTTCAGCTCCTGTGGAGCAACGGTCTTTAATAAACACTTTCATCTCCCTATGTAGCAACGGTCTTTAACAAATACTTTCATCTCCCTATGTAGCAACGGTCTTTAACAAACACTTTCATCTCCCTATGTAGCAACGGTCTTTAACAAACACTTTCATCTCCCTATGTAGCAACGGTCTTTAACAAATACTTTCATCTCCCTATGTAGCAACGGTCTTTAACAAACACTTTCATCTCCCTATGTAGCAACGGTCTTTAACAAACACTTTCATCTCCCTATGTAGCAACGGTCTTTAACAAATACTTTCATCTCACTATGTAGCAACGGTCTTTAACAAACACTTTCATCTCACTATGTAGCAACGGTCTTTAACAAACACTTTCATCTCCCTATGTAGCAACGGTCTTTAACAAATACTTTCATCTCCCTATGTAGCAACGGTCTTTAACAAACACTTTCATCTCCCTATGTAGCAACGGTCTTTAACAAACACTTTCATCTCCCTATGTAGCAACGGTCTTTAACAAATACTTTCATCTCCCTATGTAGCAACGGTCTTTAACAAACACTTTCATCTCACTATGTAGCAACGGTCTTTAACAAACACTTTCATCTACCTATGTAGCAACGGTCTTTAACAAACACTTTCATCTCCCTATGTAGCAACGGTCTTTAACAAACACTTTCATCTCACTATGTAGCAACGGTCTTTAACAAACACTTTCATCTCCCTATGTAGCAACGGTCTTTAACAAATACTTTCATCTCCCTATGTAGCAACGGTCTTTAACAAACACTTTCATCTCCCTATGTAGCAACGGTCTTTAACAAACACTTTCATCTCCCTATGTAGCAACGGTCTTTAACAAATACTTTCATCTCCCTATGTAGCAACGGTCTTTAACAAACACTTTCATCTCACTATGTAGCAACGGTCTTTAACAAACACTTTCATCTCCCTATGTAGCAACGGTCTTTAACAAACACTTTCATCTCACCATGTAGCAACGGTCTTTAAACAAACACTTTCATCTCACTATGTAGCAACGGTCTTTAACAAACACTTTCAGTTCCCTTTTAACAAACACTTTCAGCTCCCTATGTAGCAACGGTCTTTAACAAACACTTTCCAAGCCGTTCTGTTTCTTGCCATTCTTTTAAGATCATTCCATGTCTTTCTCACCATCTTCATCTCTGCTTCCACCTGTCTTCTCAGAGAAAATGCTGGGTTCCTCTTTGTATTTTACCTTGGGATTCTCAAAAAAGGTCCTGTCGTGTAATACTCTCAGTTGGCTTGCGAAGTGTGTGTCTTATCCAGCACCATCGCCTTCGTTGTATCTCTTTTGACTGGTATTTGTACTTTTCCATAATTCAACGTTAGTGATTGTGTGTTGCTGTTTCCATCCTGTTATTCTGTTCAAGCATCCATTAATGAAGGTCTGTATCTTCGTGATTGTGTGTTGCTGTTTCCATCCTGTTATTCTGTTCAAGCATCCATTAATGAAGGTCTGTATCTTCGTGATTGTGTGTTGCTGTTTCCATCCTGTATTCTGTTCAAGCATCCATTAATGAAGGTCTGTATCTTCGTGATTGTGTGTTGCTGTTTCCATCCTGTTATTCTGTTCAAGCATCCATTAATGAAGGTCTGTATCTTCGTGATTGTGTGTTGCTGTTTCCATCCTGTTATTCTGTTCAAGCATCCATTAATGAAGGTCTGAATCTTCGTGATTGTGTGTTGCTATTTCCATCCTGTTATTCTGTTCAAGCATCCATTAATGAAGGTCTGTATCTTCATGATTGTATGTTGCTGTTTCCATCCTGTTATTCTGTTCAAGCATCCATTAATGAAGGTCTGTATCTTCGTGATTGTGTGTTGCTGTTTCCATCCTGTTATTCTGCTCAAGCATCCATTAATGAAAGTCTGTATCTTCGTGATTGTGTGTTGCTGTTTCCATCCTTTTATTCTGTTCAAGCATCCATTAATGAAGGTCTGTATCTTCGTGATTGTCGTTTTTGTTGTTCTCCATATTCTCACGTGATATCACGTGATCTCACCCATTACATATTAACATAAGTAGATCTACGAGTAAATATTTCCCTTGTGCTTGCACCGGCTCTGTGGCTGTATAAGTCATTATGTGACCACGTTTACCACTCTGTCTATCACAGGTTTGATTTCATATCTGAAATCTGTAGGGAATGAAAGGGAGGGTGAGATGGTTATATGAGGTTTTTGGAATAAGGGCAGCATGTTCAGGCAGTCGCTGCGTGGTGTTCATGTTAGGAGAATAAACTTCAGGATAACTTTTACAAACTGAAGATAAATAATCTCCCTTCTGTTTCTCCCTCT
>JAVIAB010000160.1:76223745-76296245 GCA_032433765.1 Megaustenia siamemsis | reverse complement strand
GAAGAAAAGAGAAGAAAAGAGAAGAAAGAGAAGAGAAGAAAGAGAAGAAAAGAGAAGAAAGAGAAGAGAAGAAAGGAGAAGAAAAGAGAAGAAAGAATAAAACGTTGTTGTAAAAATTGTATGTGTGTGTGTGTGTGAGAGAGAGAGAGAGAGAGAGAGAGAGAGAGAGAGAAACAGCGAAACCACTTCCGGTTATGATTCAGGTAATTGATGAACAAGTCTAGTGGATTAATGTCTACGGGTGGACGAGGAACGTCATCGGACATGCGTGAACGAGTTTCGTGTCCTTTTTCGCGATGGACGAGAAAAAGATAAAGAAACAGAGAATATAAAACAAACTAGAGACCACAACATACTCATAACTGTTAGATATAACACTCAAAGAAAACAGTTGTAAAGATTCGTGTTCGCCTAGGCCAGGGGTGGGCAACCGTTTATTTTCCGAAGGCCAGATCTTAAAACTGTCAAGACGCCGAGAGCCAGATCATCATCATCATCGTGTGCCTTCTCCGCAACGAAGGTTGGCTACCATGGATCGCCATTCCACTCTGTTTCTTGCTTTGATGGTGCAGGTTGTCATAGATTGACTTGACCATCTCTTGATGTTACTCGTCCATGTTAGTCATGGTCTGCCTCTGCCTCTTTTACCTTGTATTTTCCCCTCCGGGATTACTTTTAGTAGGCTGTTGTGATGTTGTGTCTTTTAACATGCCCCCAAAATTTCATTTGTCTTGTCTTAATTGCATTTAGTAGTTCTCTTTTTATTTTCAGTTGTTTTAAAACTTCATCGTTTGTTATCTTTTGTTTCCATCCAATTCTACCTATTCTTCTATAAATCCACATTTCAAAGGCTTCAATTTTCTGTTCTGTTTTCCTGTCTAATGTCCATGTTTCTGCACCATACAAGAATATTGAGAAGATGTAACATTTTGCCATTCTTAGTTTCAGCCTTGTTGATATTTGTTTTGTTGTTAGTATATTGAAAGCCAGATACCGTAACTTAATTGAGCCATTATATAAATTACCTAATTTGCATTCATAAGCGATTGTAATGTAAAAATCTTATTAGTGATAGAGAGTGGAAAACAGTAAAGAGAGTGGAATGAAAGGGAGAGGAGTGAGACAGAAAAAGTGGGTGGGAGCAAATTAAACTGTAAATTATAAATAGAAAGTTTACCGGAGGGGGCTGTGCCTGAAATTCACGGCACAAGGTTGTCCATGTTTGGTGGCATTTGACTAACAGCAATGCGTCAGTTTTATGGTAACTATTAGTCAGTTTTATGGTAACCATTAGTCAGTTTTATGGTAGCCATTAGTCAGTTTTATGGTAACCATTATTTTTTTTTTTACTTTAACCATTAGTCAGTTTTATAGTAAAATAATAAAAAATATAGATTCGTATGTGTTATACAAATAACTGTAGTTTTTTTTATTACTCTGATATATAGATTTTATAATTTTTTTTTTTAACGTTGAAATTTAAAGTACTTTTCTATACCACAAAGGAGGTGGTGGTGGTGGTGGTTAATAGGGTAGAGCTTTAACAGACATCAGTGACTGGTCAAGGGTAGGAGATTCGATCAGAATTTTAGACCACAACATCCCCTAGTTGGTATATGGTGAACATTAGTCGTGCTCAAGCGCGGCACGGGGCCTACGCCTTAGAGTTATGCACCCTCCCCCCAGCCCGAGTATCAAGAGGTTTAAGGACCAAAACACTTGCACAACGGTGGACTCCCATTCTGATGATCAGAAAACCTGCTCCTGTAAAGCTCTGTATATATAGTGTCCTATTATAGATTAGACATTGGCATGCGTTAATATGTTTTGTAAATGCGTGTCAGTTAATCAATTTCTTGCTTGTGTGTTACTTTGTATTTGTTTAATCTTGTATCTCAGGGAATGGTGTGTATTTTCAAATCAACCAGAGGGGACCGGTAATAAAAGCTTGGCGGGCCGGTTCTAGCTCACGGGTCGTAGTTTGCCCACCTCTGGTCTAGGCCATGCGAACACATGAAGAGGATATATTTTTCGTAATAAATCAATTTTCCGCGTCAATAACTTGTCACTGATGTAGCAACCCGTTGACATCACCAGAACGCCAGTCAGGAGGTTGTTAGACAAGAATGGTTCCAGTTGTCGGGTCACAAGTTGTCCAGTGTCAACCACGTGGTCAGCTTCATGACCGCCATCTTGGAGATCTCAGCTCGGCTGATGGAGCACGTGGTCAACATGACAGACGTTAATGTAAGCTCTGATTCTCTCTCTCTCTCTCTCTCTCGCTTTCTCCTTCTCTTACTCTTTGTTTCTCCGTTCATCTGGCAGTGACGTTCACTGGACTTGCTCATCTGAGTGCTTGTATATGGAGATTTGTTTTATATTTATAGTGAGATTATTTTAATATCCATAAGGGACATGCCTGGAATAACAAGTGGAGGTCACAATATAAATAATCTAAGGTATGCTGATGATACAGTCTTTATCGCTAAGAGTGAAAATGAGTTACAAGAAATGTTGGACATTATAGTGAAGGAAAGCAAAAATAAAGAGACTCAGCCTTAGTAGCAAAAAGACAGAGGTAATGGTAACAACAAAGAAAAAGACATCACCTCAGTGCAAAATAAAGACAAGTGGAACAATATTAAAACAGGTAAATGAATTTAAATATTTGGGAACTTTGTTAACCTCAGACGGAAGATGTACAAAAGAGGTGAGATGCAGAATGGCTCAGGCAAAAGCAGCTTTCCAAAAAAATGAGGGAGATACTATGCAATCCATTTTTGACAATAGAAACAAGAAAAAGAGTTCTTAAATGTTATATAGAGCCATTCTTAACATATGGATGCGAATCATGGACAATAGGACAACAGACAAGAAAATCACTGGAGTCTGTAGAAATGCGGTTTTACAGAAGAATATTGAGAGTACCATGGGCAGCTAATAAGAGTAATGAAAAGTTCTGAAAGAGGTCAAAGAAAAAGAGAACTAATTTCCAATATTAGGAAGAAACAATCATAATTTTTTGGCCGTGTAATGAGAAGAGAACAACTGGAATATATTGTAACAACTGGAAAAATTGAGGGATGAAGAGATAGAGGGAAGCAAAGAGAAAAAAATAACAGATAGCTTAAGAGAATGGCTTGGCAGAAGGTCAACAACAGAAATGATAAATAGCTGCCGAGATCGAAAGTTGTGGAGAGACATGATCACCTACGACAGCAGGCCCGGTATTTGATGATGATGATGTGACTGTATCCGGTGAAGTTTCTTTGTCTATTTTACGGTTTGTTGTTATTATGTACTGTGCTGCGTGCTTGTGGTGGTCGTGCCTGGGTGTGCAACGTGTCAGCTGTTCTCTCGGGACAACACACGCCTTTGAGCCCCTGTCGTTCTCTGTTAGCGTGACCTTAGTTGGAGTGTGCTGCTCGTGTTTACAACCAGGCCAACACGTTCCGTGCTCACTGGACGCTCGTCTCAGCAGTGAACTTGTTCTCTTCCCAGTAGTACTTCTGGTTTGTTATGATGACCGTTTCATGTTGTGTTCCGCGACAACTTTACTGCTGTTCTGATTCGTCCCCGATGGTTGACGCTATGCTAGATAAATGTAACTATGTAACACACAACAACGCTTTGATCTAATAATTTGTTCTGACTTTTATTCCTGTCACATCGGACTCTCATTCCACAATGTAGATGGCAGGTCACACACTTACAGTGCACTCTGACAATTTCTTCAGTCTATCGCCCTAACACTCTGGGCTCTAACGCATTCATACTCGCATCTACACTATATGTGGACCATTCCCATCGAATCGTCCCTCTAGCCTACCTAACTCCTACCGGCCCGGCTTCTCTTGGCAAACGTTGCTAACTTTCTCTTAATAGTGCTACTTACTAATCTATCCGCCTAAATGTTCTTCACTAGTCTCTGCATCTCCTAACTATCGCGTGTTCTTTTCTTGCTAAAATTATATTACACTTGCTTGGTGTTACGACTCTAGATCGTCACTCCCTACCAACTCAGCCACTTCCCGTGTTCGGTATCCAAGTGTCTGGTCTCAAGTGTTCGAGTCTCATCTGTTTTTAATCTTTTGTGTTTACCTCTTAAATTTGGATCGTGACAGTCAATCAGAATTGACCTCCTACGCCTGTCTGTCCACCCACTCCTGGGCATGGCCTCCCACGTTTTTGCACGTGAATTTCGACCCATAGTCTCATTTTTCTCCTGACTTCGTCTTAATGTATTTTTCCTTGACCTTGTTCTTTCGTCTGTTTATTCCTCTATTCTCTCCCATTCCTCACCCTTCTACACCCACGCGTCTGTCTGTCCACTCACTTCTGGAGATGACCTTCCATGTTTTTGCACGTTAATTTTGACCCATCCTCTACTTATTTTTCTCATGACCTCGTTTTAATGTGTTTTTCCTTTTTCCTCATTGACCTTATTCTCTCGTCTCGCCTATCTGCCCCCTCACATCTGGATTGTTCTCTCGTCTTTGTTTTCTCCTCTACTCTCTCCATCCCTCCGCTTCTACATGACTGCAATGTAGAAATTCTGTTGTTGTAAGATTATAATGTAGAAATTCTGTTGTAAGACTATAATGTAGAAATTCTGTTGTTGTAAGACTATAATGTAGAAATTCTGTTGTTGTAAGACTATAATGTAGAAATTCTGTTGTAAGACTATAATGTAGAAATTCTGTTGTAAGACTATAATGTAGAAATTCTGTTGTTGTAAGACTATAATGTAGAAATTCTGTTGTTGTAAGACTATAATGTAAAAATTCTGTTGTAAGACTATAATGTAGAAATTCTGTTGTAAGACTATAATGTAGAAATTCTGTTGTTGTAAGACTATAATGTAGAAATTCTGTTGTTGTAAGACTATAATGTATAAATTCTGTTGTTGTAAGTCCATAATGTAGAAATTCTGTTGTTGTAAGACTATAATGTAGAAATTCTGTTGTAAGACTTATAATGTAGAAATTCTGTTGTAAGACTTATAATGTAGAAATTCTGTTGTAAGACTATAATGGTAGAAATTCTGTTGTAAGACTACAATGTAGAAATTCTGTTGTTGTAAGACTTATAACGTAGAAATTCTGTTGTTGTAAGACTATATTGTAGAAATTCTGTTGTAAGACTATAATGTAGAAATTCTGTTGTTGTAAGACTATAATGTAGAAATTCTGTTGTTGTAAGACTATAATGTAGAAATTCTGTTGTTGTAAGACTATAATGTAGAAATTCTGTTGTTGTAAGACTATAATGTAGAAATTCTGTTGTTGTAAGACTATAATGTAGAAATTCTGTTGTTGTAAGACTATAATGTAGAAATTCTAAAACTATAAAGTGACTTTGCTTTATGCTGAAGCGTAGAACATATTCCAAACATGGGAGAGACATTCCTAACTTTGATGTTTCAGGGCAACACAGCTGTCCACTACAGTATATCTCATTGCAATTTTGATATAGTCAGCGTGCTACTGGACACTAAGGTCTGTGACATCAACAAGAGAAACAAGGCAGGCTTCACCCCCATCATGTTGGCTGGCCTCATCACTATACCAGTCCAGGAGCACTTGAGTGTCATCAGAAAAGTCCTCGCCTTTGGAGACATCGATGCTAAGGCAACAGAAGTGAGTTATTGATGACACTTGTTTTGAAAGAATCATCAATTAATAGATGTTTCTTGTTATTTTAGTAATCAGCATCGTGTGCCATACCGGTTGGCATAGGTGATCATGTCCTTCCACAATTTCCTATCTGCAGTACATCGTATCAATTCTGTTGTTGACTGTTTTCCATGCCATGACACCAAGCTACTAATATTTTCGCTCTTTGTCGTTCGCGATCTCTTTTTCCCTGTATTTTGTTAGTTGTAAAAAAGTATTCCAATGTTTCTCTTCTCATGATGAAACATCAGAAACATCATAAGAAACATGAGAAAGAAACAATCAACATTTTTCGGGGACATCATGAGAAGAGGAAAATTGGAATACTTGGTTACAACTGGCGAAATACAGGGAAAAGGAGATCGCGAACGACAAAGAGCGAAAATACTAGATATCTTGGTGTCATGGCATTGAAAACAGTCAACAACAGAAGTTTATACGATGTACTGTGGATAGAAAATTGTGGAAGGACATGGTCGCCTACGCCAACTGGTATAGCACATGATGATATTGATTATTACAGATCACAATATAGTAAAAAAAAAAAAAAGAAGACTATAAATAAATGGACTTTAAAGCAAAAAACAGACTTTCTAAATTAACAGACATTCCAAATTAACATACTTTCAGAAAAAAAAAACATCATTTCTAAATTAACAAATTTTCCAAATTAACATGATCATCATCGGGACACCCTTGGGCAAGGTGGAGTTTAGGCCGCCCTACCCCCCCCCCCCCCTTCCCCATCACGGTTATGTGAATCCATTGGAGCAGGTGGTGGATGGTGTTGTGGGAACAGCGGACAAGTAGCAAGCAGCGACGGTAGGCAGAGGATCTCATATACAGAGATAATGGCTGCGATCTCCGACTAGTACAGTCACTGCCAAGAAGGAAAGGAATGACAAACTACCTTCTTATATTGCCTAGACTAATCACAACAAATCACAAATTAACATACTTTCAGAAGAAAAAAAAACAGACTTTCTAAATTAACAGACAATACATCTGCTTCCTCAGACTCAACAGACGGCGCTGATGTTGGCGGCTAGCCACGGCAGGACTGAGATGGTCACACTTCTGGTACAAGCCGGTGCCAAACTCAATCTACAGGACCAGGACGGCTCGACGGCCCTCATGTGTGCTTGTGAACATGGTCACATAGACATTGTCAACTTTCTCCTTGCGCAGCCAGACATAGACGTGAATGTCACAGACAATGTCAGTGACTAGTTTATTGCAGCATCTCTAGTCTTTGTTCCTGATTTGCCTTTGTTATATATTCGTCTTCCTCCTCTTCTTCCTCCTCTTCTTTTGCATCCTCTTCTTCTTCTTCCTCTTCTTTTTCATCCTCTTCTTCTTCTATTTTACCTGTACTTCTTCCTCCTCTTCTTTTCCTTCCTCTTCTTTTTCATCCTCTTCTTCTTCTTCCTCTTCTTGTTCTTTCTCTCCTTCTTCTAACTCTCCTCCTTTTTCTTCCTCTTCTTGTTCTTTCTCTCCTTCTTCTAACTCTCCTCCTTTTTCTTCCTCTTCTTGTTCTTCTCCTTCATCTTTTTCTTCTTCTTCTATTTTTCCTCTCCTGCTTATTCTACTTCGTCCTCTTTCTCTCCCTCCTCTTGTTCTCCTTATTCTTCCTCTACTTCTTCTTCATTCTATAACCCCCTGGGTATTTAAGGCACCACTGACAGACTTACTCAAATTCTCCTTTTCTCTCAATCTTCAGTCAAGTTTATCTTTTTTCTGCCTTCATCTCCTTCTCGTACCTTCCACAGCGTAGGTTTTCTGGGTTTCCCTCTGCTGTGCTCTGGCCTTCTCTATAGTTGGCTGTGATCCATAGGTGGGGAGTGGTCACGTTACCTTTGTCAAGGACATCAAACGCTTAGATCTACCTAAATTATGTAACGGAGAAAATGTGGATATAGAGATAATATAAAGGAGATGGAGTTTGATAGGTCGCGAGATCAGGAGAGACCCAGAAACAATCACAAAAACTGTCATACAGTGAGCTCCTGGGGGACAGGTCAAGGACACAAAGGTGGAATTTATAACAACACAAATGAATAGTGTGGGCCAGAAGTGGGACATCATGTGACGAATAAATACGGATCATGGACTTCCGGGAAGATGGCAGCCATGCTCGCGGACTTTTAGTAGAGTGCCCACTAAAACTGTTTTGGATGTTTTGACTGGTTTCGATGTGTTTTTTTTTATTTATTCGAGAGTATTGGATTTGGAAGCGGTGCCGCATTTTTGGAAATGCTGTGAAAAATAAATGGTGGAGCGGATATGGGGAATTCCTGACTGCAATGAAACGGTTTCCATGGATATAGTTAATTAGAATAGAAATGAATAGAATTGAACAGAATGGAATAGAAATCGAAATGATTAGAAATATAATAGATATAAATAGAGTAGAAATAATTTGAATATAAAAGAATAGAATAGAAAGATAATTGAAATGAAGAGATCAAAAATAGAATAGAGTTGAATATAATTAAATACAATAGAAATAGAATAGAAATCATTAGAATAGATTTGAACGAACATAGAAACTATTGGTCAGAATCCAACGCTACCGCTGACTTCAGTAAAGCAATTCACTAACCACCGCGCTACCACATCTCGCAGTTAGATAATGGCAATGATAAGATTTATGTAATACACGTTCATGATTTTGAAAGGAGGCAGTGACTCACAGCTGACCGATCACTTGACCATTGTTATTATTTTACTATTAGTGTCAGTGTAATTGCTCTTCATTTCTCCTAACTTTCCTGTCCACTGCAGGATGGCGGCACCGCCCTACAGATCGCCATGGAAACCGACCACAAGGACATCGGAGTGATCTTGTACAAACATCTCAACTTCTCAAAACCATCCTCACCTGTAAGTGTTTTTCTTTTCCAAAAATATCATATAGTAGTTCTTATCATTTATTATGTTCTTTATTAGTTCTCGTAAATAGTATTCTATTCTCTCATCATCATGTGCCATATCGGTTGACGTAGGCGATCATGTCCTTCCACAATCTTCTATCCACAGTACACCGTATCAGTTCTGTTGTTGATTATTTTCCATGCCATGACACCAAGCTATCCAGTATTTTCTCTCTATGTCGTCCACGATCTCTCTTTCCTTTTATTTTGCCAGTTGTAACCAAGTATTCCAACTTTCCTCTTCTCATGATGTGCCCAAAAAATATTGATTGTTTCTTTCTGATGTTTTTAGGAGCTCCCTTTTTGTGTTGGCCTCTTTGAGAACTTCCTCATTTGTCTGTTTAGCTGTCCAGGGAACTTTCAACGTTCTTCTGAGAAATCCCATCTCTGTGGCCTCTAATCGTCTTTTATTCTCTAGTTCTTATTTATTATTGTATTCTTTAGTTCTTATTAATTTATTTATTCCTTAGTTCTTCATTTAATGAAGACAATGGCAGCGATAGATTTCGATCAATAGTTTCTATGCTCGTTCAATCAAATCTGTTCTATTCTATTCTGTTCATTTCCATTCTATTTTTATTCTATTCTATTCTTTTATATTTTATTCGTGTGTATTCATTTCTATTCAATTTATTTCTATTCTGTTTATAATCTATTCTATTTCTAGTCATTTATATCTCTATTCTATTTCATTTCTATTCTTTTTTATTTCTATTCTATTTCATTTCTATTCTATTTTACTCTATCCATGGAAACTGTTTCATTGCAGTCAGAAATTCCCCATATCCGCCCCGCCACTTGTCACAACTTTTACTATTTGTTTTCTTTAGTTCATATTAATATTTTTTGTCTTCATCTTTCACATTTGTCATTATTCAATGAGTTTGATATTTTTTTTTAATTTACTAATATTCGTCTCCTATATACTCCATTGGATCTACATTATCTTTCATTCCTACGGCTTGATCTACATTATGTTTAATTCCTACAGCTTAATCTACATTATGTTTAATTCCTAAAGCTTGGTCTACATTATGTTTAATTCCTACGGCTTGATCTACATTATGTTTAATTCCTACGGCTTGATCTACATTATGTTTAATTCCTACGGCTTGATCTACATTATGTTTAATTCCTACGGCTTGATCTACATTATGTTTAATTCCTATGGCTTGATCTACATTATCTTTCACTCTTAAAACTTGATCTACTTTGCCTTCCATCCCTAAAGCTTGATCTTCATGTCTTTCACCTGTAAGATTGTATTATATAGATTCTAATAACATGTCCTATACTCTTATTTGTTATGTTTAACTGTGGTCTACGATTGATTTACCACTTTCGTTTGTACAAACAATATATATATACATTGATGTTTAATGATCTACATCTCAAATGGACTTTCATCTGGTGAATTTTTGCACATTCTGCCTTTACTTTCTAACGGACATGTTATCACATTATAATTTACTATATCGGGCATATCAATATAATGTTTTATGTGAGTCCCAGAACCTGTCTATAGTGATAACAATGCTCACGAGTCAGTTAGCGTGACGTCACTGATTAATGGCTACTTTAGATAGGCCAGGCACAGAAAGGTGACGTTACCGGTCAAGGTTCATAACTGGCCTATTATAGATAGGGGAACTGGGTTGTATAGAGGTACGACGTCGGGGTCAGGACGGGAAGGACTCGGGTTCAAATCAGCGACAGAAGCGATGGTGGTTTATCAAAAGTAGGAAAAATGCATCCGTGGTTCCTTCATGACGTTACCCTCCTGTGATCTCTTGGCTAGTGAGATCCCATGTCTAGCCCGCTCGGATAACTGCAATAAACCGGAGGTCCCGTGTGCATTCGCGCACGTTAAAGAATCCTCGGCAGTTAAAATCGAAAAGAGTAGGACATAAATATGGCCGCTTCCCGGGCAAGATTGTAAATAAAAACCTACCCACACCGTGGATCCCAGGCCGTGCTACGGAGTCCGTAACGTGTACCAGGATTCTTCACTAATTTTCTCGGAGGGGATGTCGGAGCACCTATGGATTCGTCCGGTGTGCAGTGATGATAATCCTGGGAGCCAAAGCACAGAAAATGGAAATCCCAGAAAACCTTCACTAGAATGTCGTTGTCAGCTTTACAAGCAGGGGTAATTGTGCTACAGCCATTTATATTTTCATTATTATAGACAGCTGTGGTTGTAGCAAAGACGTCACGATAATTGGTATTTTTTTGAGAGGGCTCTTTATTCTTCCCTCCGGCCTATATAAAGTGGTCATGATTCACCTTTCTAAGCAATAGGCAGTTGACAGGACCCTCCCACGATCGACCTTGCTCACACATTTAAACCAATACCGGTGACGTCACGCTAGTGGGGTTACTAGCAGGTCTGTCGCTAAAAAATGGCTCTGCCTATTTCCTTCGCCGCCGTGTTGCGAGTATAATAACAATAAAATGGCAAGGAACAGCTAAACTAATAGAATGACAAGACAAATTACGATGTTTCGGTAAAAGCATTCATCAGGTATAACAAACAAACGTTATAAATTAAACAAATAAATTCTTGCCAGAAAACACAACACAGATCTAAATAACCACGGAAAGACATGGTTATGGTTAGGGTTATGGTTAGGGTTATGGTTAGGGTTAGGGTTATGTTTAGGGTTATGGTTAGGGTTATGGTTAGGGTTATGGTTAGGGTTATGGTTAGGGTTATGGTTAGGGTTATGGTTAGGGTTAGGGTTAGGGTTAGGGGTATGGTTAGGGTTAGGGTTATGGTTAGGGTTATGGTTAGGGTTAGGGTTGTGGTTAGGGTTATGGTTAGGGTTATGGTTAGGGTTATGGTTAGGGTATGGTAAGGATTATAGTTAGGGTTATGGTTAGGATTATGGTTAGGGTTATGGTTGGGTTTATGGTTAGGGTTATGGTTAGGGTTATGGTTAGGGTTATGGTTAGGGTTATGGTTAGGGTTATGGTAAGGATTATGGTTAGGATTATGGTTATGGTTAGGGTTATGGTAAGGATTATGGTTAGGATTATGGTTAGGGTTAGGGTTATGGTTAGGGTTTTGTTTAGTCGAAGGCCCGGTATCGCCGTAAACGAATTAAAATCCATAATTGCTCAACCGCCAGTTCAGGTGGAAGCATCTGAATTAACATTAATCTCATTGAAGGATCCAAACAAAGAAAGGCAGATTCAGTCCCCATCACAGCAGCTACAGCTCACACCAAAAGGCATAAGGCCAAGCAGCACCGATAGTGAACGCAGCTGAACTTCCTTCGTCATACGATAACATCATTCATCTTAAGCAATCGGAATATCAAAATACGATCCGAATGAAAAACACAGCTCACGGTGTGCACAGAGCACTAAACTCAGTAGCTCCGGCAGCAAGCCGGACTCGGAATATTAGGAACATTTTTCAGACCGAACCTTAATGGTTCCTGTCGCCTATCCGCCATATTGACCGGAAGTCCCAAAGACAAGTTCTCTACAGCTCTGCTCGCCGCCCCGTGTTGTATTTAATATTGTATGTATTTGTACTTATCTCCCTTCATGTTACGTGTATCATTGACAATTTTACGTGTTTCTCCAAACATCAATTTCTCTGTCTAGGGCAGCCACAAGAAGAAGAAAGGCCCCTGTTCTCCGTGACCAAGGTGACCCGGCTCGTATTCTTCTATTCTTTCTCTTTCTTTTATTCTAATTTTTCCAAACGCTTTCAGGGATTGGTAACGCCACTGTCGTTTTGGTAACGCCACTGCATGTGACTTGATTGATGATTTAGTGATATTTTTATTTGAGTGCATAGTGAACTTTTTCTACCCCTTACGAGCTGTACTTGAAACATTTCACCATGTCTCCTATTGTAGTTTTCGCCCTTGTACTTTACCACTATAAACTGCTACAGGTATATAAACTGCTACAGTTTATATAAACTGCTACAGTTATATAAACTGCTACAGGTATATAAACTGCTACAGGTATATAAACTGCTACAGTTATATAAACTGCTACAGGTATATAAACTGCTACAGGTATATAAACTGCTTGAGGTATATAAACTGTCTGAGGTATAGAAACTGCGTGAGGTATATAAACTGCTTGAGGTATAGAAACCGCGAGAGGTATATAAAATGCTCTAGTTGTACAAATGGCTATGTTTATGTTAACTTCTGGTTTTAAAAAAATTGCTTAATTTACAAAAATTGCTACATTTAAAATCAAATAAAATGCTAAATTTTTATAAACTGCTTGTTTGTATAACTTTCTTAGTTTGTGTGATCTTAAAAAGTAAAAGACAAAGTAAAGAGCCACGTCACGCCAAGTGTCGTATAGGGAATATGGTGTTAGTGACATCATTTTTATAGACCTTCGGCACATGATTTTTGGGGTAATGTGGTCGGTATTACGCCCGTGCTGCTTTACTTTCCCAGAAAAAAATCCGGTACCATTTAAGGCTGGGTGAACCCGGAAGCAGTAGATCAGCATCGAACCAGATCTCTTGTCCTTAGCAGTCCAGTTCACTAACCAATTAACTATCTCGGCAATTTACATTTCGTGGTTTATATACATTTGCTTGGCATAGAGGTGATTAACTGGCTTATATAAATTGCTTACTTGCATAAACTGCTTAGATAGACTAATCTAATTGGTGTATTAAAATTGCATGTTTGTAAAAATTGCTTGCGTTTCTTTTGATCTGATAAGCTTGTATAAATTGCTCGCTTTATGTAAATTTTTTGCTAGATGTAACTTACCTGGTTAGTATAAACTACTTGGCTTTTATGAATGGCTTGATTTGTATGATGATATTAGCATTTCTGGTACAAACTGCTCTCTGATTTACAATATAAATAAATAAAAACGCAGGCAATTTGAGCATTTATATTATCTGTTTAAATGTGTGTGTGTGTGTGTGTGTGAAGAATTATATTATCTGTTTATATGTGTGTGTGTGTGTGATGAATTATATTATCTGTTAGAGTGTGTGTGTGTGTGTGAAGAGTTATATTATCTGTTAGAGTGTGTGTGTGTGTGTGAAGAGTTATATTATCTGTTAGAGTGTGTGTGTGTGTGTGTGTGAAGAGTTATATTATCTGTTAGAGTGTGTGTGTGTGTGAAGAATTATATTATCTGTTAGAGTGTGTGTGTGTGTGTGTGTGAAGAGTTATATTATCTGTTAGAGTGTGTGTGTGTGTGAAGAATTATATTATCTGTTAGAGTGCGTATGTGAAGAATTATATTATCTGTTAGAGTATGTGTGTGTGTGTGAAGAGTTATATTATCTGTTAGAGTGTGTGTGTGTGAAGAATTATATTATCTGTTAGAGTGCGTATGTGAAGAATTATATTATCTGTTAGAGTGTGTATGTGAAGAATTATATTATCTGTTAGAGTGTGTGTGTGTGAAGAATTATATTATCTGTTAGAGTGTGTATGTGAAGAATTATATTATCTGTTAGAGTGTGTATGTGAAGAATTATATTATCTGTTAGAGTGTGTATGTGAAGAATTATATTATCTGTTAGAGTGTGTGTGTGTGTGAAGAATTATATTATCTGTTAGAGCTTGCATGTGTGTGTGGAGAATTATATTATCTGTTAGAGTGTGTATGTGAAGAATTATATTATCTGTTAGAGTGTGTGTGTGTGTGAAGAATTATATTATCTGTTAGAGCTTGCATGTGTATGTGAAGAATTATATTATCTGTTAGAGTGTGTGTGTGTGTGAAGAATTATATTATCTGTTAGAGCTTGCATGTGTGTGTGGAGAATTATATTATCTGTTAGGGTGTCTGTGTGTGTGGAGAATTATATTATCTGTTAGTTTGTGTGTGAAGAATTATATTATCTCTTAGAGTATGTGTGTGTGTGTGAATAATTATATTATCTTCAAGAATGTGCCTGATTGGTTGTATTATGTGCTAGAGTGTGTGTGAATAGTTATATTATCTGCTAGAGTGTGTGAATGTTCAATGTTATCTGTTATAATTTATGTGAAAATTTGTACCTGTCTGTGGGGGAGATCAACACACTTAACCTGACAGCTGACTTTATGTGGGAGTCTGGAATCCTACTATGACTGAGTCCTGATCGCAGAGAGAGAGAGAGAGAGAGAGAGAGAGAGAGAGAGAGAGAGGCGGGGGGGGGGGTACCTTCTATTAGATTATGGGTTATCATTTATATTCTCTCATCATTATTGAGTGCCGTCTCCGCATCGAAGGTTGGCTACCATGGAGCGCCATTCCACTCTGTTTCTTGCTTTGATAGTGCAGATTGTCATAGATTGACTTTTCCATCTTTTGATGTTACTCATCCATGTTAGTCTTGGTCTGCCTCTGACTCTTTTACCTTGTATTTCCCCTTCCAATGTTACTTTTAGTAGGCTGTTGTGTCTTTTAACATGACCCAAAATGTTCATTTGTCTTGCTCTAATTGTGTTTAGTAGTTCTCTTTTAATTTTTAGTTGTTTTAAAACTTCCTCGTTTGTTTTCTTTTCATTCCATCCAATTCTACCTATTCTTCTATAAATCCACATTTCAAAGGCTGCAATTTTCTATTCTGTTTTCTGATCTAATATTCCATGTTTCTGCACCATATAAGAGTATTGAAAAAATGTGACATTTTGCTATTCTTAGTTTTAGCCCTGGTGTTATTTGTTTTGATGTTAGTATATTTTTCATGGTATTGGAATTACTTTTTGCCATTCCTGATATTTTAGGCTGCTCGACTTAGCTTCTAGTCTAATCGGCTGACATTCTCATGGAATTGGTTGACATTCTAGTCTAATTAGCTGACATTCTCATGTAATCGGTTGACATTCTAGTCTAATCTGCTGTCATTCTCGTCTGATTGCTGACATCCTAGCCTTATCGGCTGATATTTCAGTCTCATTGGCTAACATTTTAATTTGATCTTCTGATATTCTGATGATGATGATATTCTAGTCTCAATGGCTGACATTTCAGTCTGAAGGGCTGACATTCTAGTTTAATCGGCTAACAATCGATTAACACTATTTGTAGTAACTTAGCAAAGTAGAGCGCTTGCATAACTTCCTCCCCAGGTTGATGCAACACGTTGACCTAAAAATGGCAGCCAATCTAGGAAAAGGTCATATCCGATTATAACCCTCTTCTGTCTAGCGGGTCTACCCGTTCACGGAACAAAATTCCGGGGTATACCTTGTGGGAAAATCCGGAGATTCAGTCCTCAAGGCAGTTAGTGTTATCTCAAAATTTCTGTGGCAACTCCTGCGAATCCGTTGACATCAAATTGTTCTGGCCTTGTCCACTGTCATCTATGTTGACGTCATTTTACCTACAACAGTCCCTGCTCACAATGCTGAAAACGTCACTAGCTTTGGGTCGTTGTCCTCAGCGGCAGGCATTCAATAAAGGTGGTACCATGTCAGAACTTTAGATAACTCGGCTGTGTGGAGAGAAGAAACATGTTGTATGGGCTCGGCTGTATGGAGAGAAGAAACATGTTGTATGGGCTCGGTTGTGTAGAGAGAAGAAACATGTTGTATGGGCTCGGCTGTGTGGAGAGAAGAAACATGTTGTATGGGCTCGGCTGTGTGGAGAGAAGAAACATGTTGTATGGGCTCGGCTGTGTGGAGAGAAGAAACATGTTGTATGGGCTCGGCTGTGTGGAGAGAAGAAACATGTTGTATGGGCTCGGCTGTGTGGAGAGAAGAAACATGTTGTATGGGGTCGGCTGTGTGGAGAGAAGAAACATGTTGTATGGGCTCGGCTGTGTGGAGAGAAGAAACATGTTGTATGGGGTCGGCTGTGTGGAGAGAAGAAACATGTTGCATGGGGTCGGCTGTGTGGAGAGAAGAAACATGTTGTATGGGCTCGGCTGTGTGGAGAGAAGAAACATGTTGTATGGGCTTGGCTGTGTGGAGAGAAGAAACATGTTGCATGGTCTCGGCTGTGTGGAGAGAAGAAACATGTTGTATGGGCTTGGCTGTGTGGAGAGAAGAAACATGTTGTATGGGCTTGGCTGTGTGGAGAGAAGAAACATGTTGTATGGGCTTGGCTGTGTGGAGAGAAGAAACATGTTGTATGGGCTTGGCTGTGTGGAGAGAAGAAACATGTTGTATGGGCTCGGCTGTGCGGAGAGAAGAAACATGTTGTATGGGGTCGGCTGTGTGGAGAGAAGAAACATGTTGTATGGGCTCGGCTGTGTGGAGAGAAGAAACATGTTGTATGGGGTCGGCTGTGTGGAGAGAAGAAACATGTTGTATGGGCTCGGCTGTGTGGAGAGAAGAAACATGTTGCATGGGGTCGGCTGTGTGGAGAGAAGAAACATGTTGCGTGGGGTCGGCTGTGTGGAGAGAAGAAACATGTTGTATGGACAACCTCTTGACCCTTATTTTCTACCAAAGCTTTGCCCTGGAGAAAAAAAACATTTATATAGACGCTACAGAGTCCATAGTTAACTATGACTGACGGAGGCTATTATTACAACATCCATAGTTAACTATGACTGACGGAGGCTACTATTACAACATCCATAATTAACTATGACTGACGGAGGATACTATTACAACATCCATAATTAACTATGACTGACGGAGGCTACTATTACAACATCCATAATTAACTATGACTGACGGAGGCTACTATTACAACATCCATAGTTAACTATGACTGACGGAGGCTACTATTACAACATCCATAGTTAACTATGACTGACGGAGGCTACTATTACAACATCCATAGTTAACTATGACTGACGGAGGCTACTATTACAACATCCATAGTTAACTATGACTGATGGAGACAACCGCTACAAAATCCATAGTCAAACATGTGTGTCAGGGAATACAACTACTACAACAACTACTACTACCACCACTACTACTACTACTACCTCCACTACCACTACCACTACTAATACTACTACTATGCCCACACTACTACTACTACTACCACCACTACTACTGCTACGACTACTACTACCACTACTACTACTACCACTACTACTATTACCACTAATACTAATACTACTACCACCACCACCACCACTACTACTACTACTACTACCACTACTACTACTACCACCACTACTACTACTACTACCACTACCACCACCACTACTACTACTACTACTACTACTACCACCACTACTACTACTACTACTACTACTACCACTACTACTGCCACTACTACTGCCACTATTACCACTACTACTACCACCACCACCACTACTACTACTACCGGTATTACTACTACCAGAGCGTATGCAAATGACAAAACCTAACTATAGAACTGATGTATCAGCATCCAGGCCGACCCATAAGTGCTCAATCGCTTTCAACAAACAACAAATCATATACTTATCTAATCTCCATCTAAAATATCCCCCGATTATAAAATCACCATTTCGTTACTGCGAAATTTATTTAGCTGCAGTCGCTACAAATTAATATATTGCTACTTATCTAGCAGCTCTCTCACTAATTTTATGTAGCCACCTTTTTTTTTTAACCTTAATTTCATTGATTTTCTTATTTTTACTTCTGTCTGTTTCAGTGATTTCTTCGGGATGATTTCCGATCTGGCATCGCAGACTTAACGTGCAAAGGGAGACAAGTTGGAATATGACCTCTGATGAATATTGTTATCTCCCTTGTGTGTACACTTTCATCTAATTGTTATGTTATATCTTATTGTCTTATAACATGTGCCATTTATCAAAGTAATATTGCTATAGTATAATAATGACAAATATAAAATAATGTACTATTTATGTACTTTTGTACATTTTGTACTTTTTTAATGTACGATTTACTGTAGCTATTTAGGGTATAAAAAAATATGTGAAATATGTAATAATTTTGTAATATGTGTTCGGACTAGACGCACAATAGAGGTGAGATGCAGAATGGCTCAGACAAAAACAGCTTTCCAAAAAATGAGGAAGATACTATGGAATCCATTTTTTGAAAATAGAAACAAGAAAAAAGTATTCTTAAATATTATGTAGAGCCAGTCTTAATATATGGACGTGAATCATGGACAATAGGAAAACAAACACATCACTGGAGGCTGTAGAAATGTGGTTTTGCACAAGAATGTTGAGAATACCTGGACAGCTAAGAAGAGTAATGAAAACACTCTGAGAGAGGCCAAAGCAAAAGAGAGCTAATTTCCAATATTAGGAAGAAACAATCATCATTTTTTGGCCAGGTTATGAGGAGGGAACAGCTGGAATATATTGTAACAACTGGGAATATTGAGGGACGAAGAGATAGAGGGAAGTAAAGAGAAAAGATACCAGACAGCTTAAAAGAATGTCTTGGCAGAAGGTCAATAACAGAAATGATAAATAACTGTCGAAATCGAAAGTTGTGGAGAGACATGATCACCTACGTCAGCAGGCTTGGTACTTGATGATAATGATAATGATGATGATGATGATGATGATGATGATGATGATGATGATGATGATGATGTTCGGACCGTGGTATTTTAAACTAGTACGAACTAAGTAATAATTCACTTTCTTTGCTGTATCCATTATTGTATGAAATAATGTAGCAATTTATGTTTAGTGGCATATGGAAACGTCTTTTTAAAATGTAATAATTTACTGCATACGGTATATGAATGATTATATAACACACACAATATGTTGTTATCTATGGCGTATATGGGAGCCGTGGTTGCTGAGTGGTTAGTGAACTGGGCTAGGAAGGTCACAGGGACGGGTTCGATCATAATCCACGGCTTCGTTCGTTTTGAGGTTTTACCTACCTCTTAACTGTTTACGTCCAGGTGAGGTCCTCCAGGATAAATCAGGTGAGGTCCTCCAGGATAAATCAGGTGAGGTCCTCCAGGATAAATCAGGTGAGGTCCTCCAGGATAAATCAGGTGAGGTCCTCCAGGATAAATCAGGTGAGGTCCTCCAGGATAAATCAGGTGAGGTCCTCCAGGATAAATCAGGTGAGGTCCTCCAGGATAAATCAGGTGAGGTCCTCCAGGATAAATCAGGTGAGGTCCTCCAGGATAAATCAGGTGAGGTCCTCCAGGATAAATCAGGTGAGGTCCTCCTGGATAATCAGGTGAGGTCCTCCAGGATAAATCAAGTGAGGTCCTCCAGGATAAATCAGGTGAGGTCCTCCAGGATAAATCAGGTGAGGTCCTCCAGGATAAATCAGGTGAGGTCCTCCAGGATAAATCAGGTGAGGTCCTCCAGGATAAATCAGGTGAGGTCCTCCAGGATAAATCGACAACAGCTATAATGATGGTGGAGATTGTTTCCTTTAGTTTTCTTGCTTGCGTTCGAACCATGACTAAAGGAATGCAACTCTTCGTCATCCGCCCTTAAAAATACGTCAAATGGGCGTGTCTGCGTTGTGTTGTGGTTTGCATTATAATTGTGATCTTTGTGCCTTTCCCTATGTTGTGGGAGTGATGTCAACTTGTGACGTCACGCACAAAACATCACATTTTTAGCTGAATATGTACGTATCATGATGATGATGATGATGATGATGATGATGTATGTATGTAGAATCAATATTTTAGTAGTTAACGCTTGTCACAAAAATGTTTGGCAAATAGAAGAGTTTCGGGCGATGCAATGTTCACTTTTTTAACCAAAAAGATGTTACTAAGTTATTGAGTTATTTGCGGGTCATGATCATTGCACTCCGAACATGTCCATAGGTGCTCTGATCCCCTCTTCAGCAATTCTCGCAGTGTTCAGCGACTGACGACTCGTACTCTGTGTTGGTTTATAAGTCTTCTTACACGGCCACTAAGTTTCATGTTTCTGGCTGTGCCCATCTTAACTCCCATCTCTTTCATCCAAATGAGTAACGTGGAGTCATAGTTCTCGAAGTCCTGTGCTCTTCCCACATCTCGGAGGGCATTGATGATGTCCGCCCGAACCATAGGTTTGCCGTCTTCAACGACAGCGCAGATAGCCAACCTGTCCGTTCTTTCTTTTCCCCGAAATCTCGCATGTCTAGGGACGATGACCTTCAGTATTTTTGACTAAAAAGCTACTTACATTTCAAGATACAGATTTTTCTAATCACTTTGAATATATAGTAGAAGAAGTATGGGTGTTGTATCTTCATGGACAGACAAATGCTTAAGAAAATTTCGTAAGATACCTTCGATAATGAAAGACAACAATGAAGACATATTAAAAGATGTAAACATGAAAAAGAACTGGCTTATAAACGTCATTCTACAGAGGAAATTAAAATACTTTGGGCACATCAAAAATACAGTGGGCTGGAAAGAACAATAATGGAAGACATGGTTTCTGGTGCTGACCAAGAAGATGGGGGTTCCGAGATATCGAGGTGACCTTAAACGTGACAGCAGAAAAAATGGAGACATGGCTAGAGAGTGAGATTCTTTCAGACGAGCTGTGGTGAATGCAACGTTCTGTGGGAGATCTGGATAGACATTGAGATTCTTTCAGACGAGCTGTGGTGAATGCGACGTTCTGTTGTTGGATTTCTGGATAGTGTCGCTTCAAGCATCGAAACTCACGATGCGAAGCGACATTCCTCACCTTCCCAGGGTAATACCCTGGTACCCATTTCTGCCAACGGCTGGGTCGGCCGTGTGGGTATTTTTTTTTTCAACCACTGGTACAATTCACACTGCTCCCAGCGGTAATCGAACACGGGTTGTCCGTACGTCGGTAGTCTAGTCGACTGGTTTTCCCAACTAGGCTACCGAAGCCTTTGTTAAGGTGTTTCCTTTCATACGGAGTTCGTGGCCAAACAAGCGTAACCTACGTTGTTTGAGCAACGTGTAGATGTTCGGGAGACCTGTACCAGTGAGGACCTCCACGTTTTTCACTTTGTCCTTCCAGGTGATATCAAGGAAACAGCGTTGTTATCGAATATGGAAGACATTAACCTTCTCATTTGTCCACGATTCGCCGCTATAAGAAAAGGTTACTGATGACGCAGGCTTTGCAAACTGCGGCCTTTGTTTTAATTGTCAATTTGCTGTTTTGTCAAACACGCCTAGAAAGACGGGCAAAAGTGGTAGCAGCTTTACCAATGCGGACATCAATTTCTGTATCTAAAGATAGTTTGTCGTTGATGGCGGACCGCAGGTAGCTAAAGTGCTGCACAACAACAAGTTTGTAGTTGTCGATAAAGATGACAGGTGTTGCTTCGACGTCCTGGCCGAGTATATTCGTTCTCTGTAAACTTATTGTTAGGCCGAAGTCTCTGCAGGCATGCAAGAAACGACTTATCATACTACACAGCATCCATAGATCTTACAAGGACATTTAATGTGAAACTATATTTGTATGTCATGTTTCTATTTCATATATTTATACGGCACATCTATATGTATGTTACGTGCTAAGACCCCAACAATCATGCCGATGCACAGATGTCGAAGACTAAGATGGCTGGGGCACGTCCAGCGAATGAAAGAAAAACGCATCTCCAAACAAATACTATATGGCGAACTAATACACGGAAAATGACAAATCGGCAAACCTAAACTACGATATAAAGATATCTGTAAATCATCTCTGAATGACTTCTCCTGCTGTGAAAATGACTGGGAACATCTGGCAAGTGATCGCACATCATGGAGATCATGTATCAGGACTGGTATAACATCATTTGAGATTGTGCTAAGGCAAAACTTAGAAGAGAAAAGACTCATGAAAAAGGATGGAAAACCATGTGGATCAGCGAGCGTGACTTGTTCACTCTGTGGCCGTGTGTGTTTGTCAAACATTGGTAGAATTAGCCACGAGAGAAGCTGATCGACAAAAACAAAGCCTAAAAAAATACACAATAGCCTCCACTAGAACGTTTGACAAGCCGAAAAGGGCCATAATAATAATATAGAAATGTAATATGTGTATTATGTTGTGTATCCCACATTATCTGCGCTGCACAACATACTTATGTTAATGGTAAACATGTACACGTGTGAGGACAATAAATGCTTCACTCACTTCATCCTGTTGCTTTTTTTATGAATAGATGTCTTTGTGTGGGTGCGTTGTGTGGGGTGTGTAGGTGATGCTGTGTGTTGTATGGGTAATGTTGTGTGTTGTGTATATGATGTTGTGTGGGTAATGTTGTGTATTGTGTGTTGTACAGGTGATATTGTGTAGTGTGTAGGTGATGTTGTGTGGTGGGTGGATGATGTTGTTTTGTTGTGTGAATGATGTGTGTTATGTAAGTTATGTTGTGTGGTGTGTGATGATGTTGTTTGGCTGATGTTGTGTGGTTGATGTGTGGTGTGTAGGTTATGTTGTGTGGTGTGTGGTTGAAGTTGTATGGTGTTTGGTTGATGTGTGGAGTATGGTTGATGGGTGGTGTGTATGTTATGTTGTGTTGTGTGTGGTTAATGGGTGGTATGTAGGTTATATTGTGTGGTGTGTGATTTATGTGTGGTGTGTAGGTTATGTTGTGTAGGTTATGCTGTGTAGTGTGGTTGATGTGTGGTGTGTAGATTATGTTGTGTGGTGTGTTGTAGATGTTGTGTGTTGTGTGGTGTGTTTCTGATATTGTCTGGTGTGTGGGTGTGTATGTGAGGCATATTTGGCTATGATAGTGGGGTGTGTTAATGATGTGTGGTGTTTAGGTTGTGTTGTAGGTTGTGTTGTAGGTTGTGTTGTAGGTTGTGTTGTAGGTTGTGTTGTAGGTTGTGTTGTAGGTTGTGTTGTAGGTTGTGTTGTAGGTTGTGTTGTAGGTTGTGCGGGTTTGTATGTCTATCGTTCTCCTGAAGTATTGTCTGTGAGAATGATGATGATGATGATGATAATGATAATGATGATGATGATAAAGATGATGATTATGATGATGATGATAATGATATTGTTGATGATAATGTTGATGATTATGATGATGATGATAATGATATTGTTGATGATAATGTTGATGATTATGATGATGATGATAATGATATTGTTGGTGATGATGATAATGGTGATGATGATGTTGATGATAATGTTGATGATGATGATAATGGTGATGATGATGATAATAATGTTGATGATAATGATAATGAAAATGTTGATGATCATGATCATGATGAAGATGATGATAATGATAATGTTGTTGATGATGATGATGATTATATTGTTGATGATGACGATGATGATGATGATAATGATAATGTTGATGATAATGATGATGATGATGATGATGGTGATGATGATAATGGTGATGATGATGATGATAATGATAATGTTGATGATAATGATGATGATGATGATAATGGTGATGATGATAATGGTGATGATGATGATGATGATGATAATGATAATGTTGATGATGATAATGTTGTTGATGATGATGATGATGATAATGTTGATGATGATAATGTTGATGATAATGATGATAATGTTGATGATGATAATGTTGTTGTTGATGGTGATGATTTTAATGTTGATGATGATGATGATGATGATGATAATGTTGATGATAATGATGATGATATTGGGAATAATGATAATTGTGATGATAATGATAATGTTGTTGATGATGATGATAACAAAGATGATGTATGCTTCTGCTCCCCATTCTTTACTGCATTCCCTTGCTGATCCATCTGTGTACACACAAACTCATAGATCTGGTGTGTATTCTTCATCCAAGAAACAGAGAGTGTATTATATTGTGGACTAATCTGTTCCTCCTTGTCAACTATTCCTTTCACTTATGTGCGTATATGTATAGACAATCAGGATTTCTGTATCCAGGGAGTCTGTTCTGGTTTGAGCAGGAGGGGCTTAACAACTCTTGGTATGTCTGGTGTTTGTCTACAAAGTGTGTGTGGGTGACGTTGTTGGGTGTGTTGGTTGATGTTGTGGGGTGTGTCAGTGATGGTGTGTTAGTGATGTTGTATGGTGTGTTGGTGATGTTGTGGGGTGTTCCAGTGATGTTGTGGGGTGTGTTGGTGATGTTGTATGCTGTGTTGGTGATGTTGTATGGAATGTTGGTGGTGTTGTATTGTGTGTGTTGGTAATGTTGTATGGTGTGTTGGTGTTGCTGTATTGTGTGTGTTGCTTATGTTGTGGGGTGTGTTGGTGATGTTGTATTGTGTGTTGGTGATGTTGCATTGTGTGTTGGTGATGTTGTATGGTATGTTGGTGATGTTGTATTGTGTGTTGGTGATGTTGTGTGGTGTGTTGGTGATGTTGTATGCTGTGTTGGTGAATGTGTGGGGTGTATTGGTGATGTTGAATGGTGTGTTGGTGATGTTGTATGGTATGTTGGTGATGTTTTAAGGTGTGTTGGTGATGTTTTAAGGTGTGTTGGTGATGTTTTATGGTGTGTTTGTGATGTTTTATGGTGTGTTGGTGATGTTTTATGGTGTGTTGGTGATATTGTGGGGTGTGTGGGTGATAGTAAGTTTGTGTATGTGTGTAAGTTTGTGATGACGAGTATCTACTTTTTGACTACCTAGTGTGTGTGTGTGTGTGTGTGTGTGTGTGTGTGTGTGTGTGTGTGTGTGATTGACTACGTAATTTTTAGATGTGGATGTGTAGTGCATGGTTCTGAAGTGTGTGGATATGTTTGTGGGTGTGTTTGTATAGAATGTATACGTGTAGAAATATAGAGACAGGGAATGAGAGGGGAGAGAGACGGAGGTAAAGAGCAGAGAGAGAAGGGAACAGTGAGGGAGAGAGAAGGGAACAGTGAGGGAAAGAGAATGGAACAGTGAGGGAGAGAGAAGGGAACAGTGAGGGAAAGAGAAGGGAACAGTGAGGGAGAGAGAAGGGAACAGTGAGGGAGAGAGAAGGGAACAGTGAGGGAGAGAGAAGGGAACAGTGAGGGAAAGAGAAGGGAACAGTGAGGGAGAGAGAAGGGAACAGTGAGGGAAAGAGAAGGGAACAGTGAGGGAGAGAGAATGGAACAGTGAGGGAGAGAGAAGGGAAGAGTGAGGGAGAGAGAATGGAACAGTGAGGGAGAGAGAAGGGAACAGTGAGGGAGAGAGAAGGGAACTGTGAGGGAAAGAGAAGGGAACAGTGAGGGAGAGAGAAGGGAACAGTGAGGGAAAGAGAAGGGAACAGTGAGGGAAAGAGAAGGGAACAGTGAGGGAGAGAGAAGGGAACAGTGAGGGAAAAAGAAGGGAACAGTGAGGGAGAGAAAAGGGAACAGTGAGGGAGAGAGAAGGGAACAGTGAGGGAGAGAGAAGGGAACAGTGAGGGAAAGAGAAGGGAACAGTGAGGGAAAGAGAAGGGAACAGTGAGGGAGAGAGAAGGGAACAGTGAGGGAGAGAGAAGGGAACAGTGAGGGAGAGAGAAGGGAACATTGAGGGAAAGAGAAGGGAACAGTGAGGGAAAGAGAAGGGAACAGTGAGGGAAAGAGAAGGGAACAGTGAGGGAGAGAGAAGGGAACAGTGAGGGAAAGAGAAGGGAACAGTGAGGGAGAGAGAAGGGAACAGTGTGGGAAAGAGAAGGGAACAGTGAGGGAGAGAGAAGGGAACAGTGAGGGAAAGAGAAGGGAACAGTGAGGGAGAGAGAAGTGAACAGTGAGGGAAAGAGAATGGAACAGTGAGGGAAAGAGAAGGGAACAGTGAGGGAGAGAGAAGGGAACAGTGAGGGAAAGAGAAGGGAACAGTGAGGGAGAGAGACGGAGGTAAAGAGCAGAGAGAGAAGGGAACAGTGAGGGAGAGAGAAGGGAACAGTGAGGGAGAGAGAAGGGAACAGTGAGGGAGAGAGAAGGGAACAGTGAGGGAAAGAGAAGGGAACAGTGAGGGAGAGAGAAGGGAACAGTGAGGGAGAGAGAAGGGAACAGTGAGGGAGAGAGAAGGGAACAGTGAGGGAGAGAGAAGGGAACAGTGAGGGAGAGAGAAGGGAACAGTGAGGGAAAGAGAAGGGAACAGTGAGGGAAAGAGAAGGGAACAGTGAGGGAGAGAGAAGGGAACAGTGAGGGAGAGAGAAGGGAACAGTGAGGGAGAGTGAAGGGAACAGTGAGGGAGAGAGAAGGGAACAGTGAGGGAGAGTGAAGGGAACAGTGAGGGAGAGAGAAGGGAACAGTGAGGGAGAGAGAAGGAGGAGAAAGGGGAAGTGAAAGGAGAGGAGAGAGCCGCAGAGAATAAGAGAGTGAATGAGAGAGATGTGGAGAGACTAGATATAGAGGGAGAGAAAAGGATAGAAAGGAGGAGGTAGATGGAAATAGAGGAGAGAGAGGAGGAGAGAAAGGGGGAAAAAGGAGTAGAAAGTGGAGAAAGGGGGAAAGAGAAGGAAAAAGAAAGAGAGGCAGAGAGAGGAAGGAGGAAATAGGGAGAGGGAGGATTAGAGCGACAGAGAAAAAGAGAAAGAAGGAGATGGAATGAGAAGTAAAGTTAGAGAGAAGGGGCGATAAAGGTAGAAAGAGGAGGAGATATAAGGAAAGAGAGGGAGAAAGAAGGAGAGAGGGAGAAAGAGGAAAAAGAGGGAAAGAAAAGGAGAGAGTAGAGATAAAAGGAGAGAGAAGGAGGGAGAGACGGAGAGAGAGAGAGAGGAGACAGAGGGGGGGAGATAAAGAGAGATAAAGGGAGAGAGGGTAGAGAGAGAGTGGATATAGATGGAGAGAGAATAGGAAAGAAAGGGAGTCAGGAGGGATAAAGAGGAGAAATGAGTGGGGGTAGAGAGAGGGGATAAAACTGAGAGAGAATGAGAGAAGAAGATAAAGCGGGAGAGATATTGAGATAGATGAAGATTAAAAAAGAGAGGAGAGAGAGAAGAGTATAGAGATGAGTATAGAGTAGAGATGGTGGAGAGAGAAGGACAGAGAGAGGAGAGAGAGAGAAAAAAAAGAAGAGAGATAGGGAGAAAGAGAAGGGGAAGAGTGAGAGAGAATGAGAGAGAAATAGAGAGAACGAGGGATAAAGTTTGAGAGTGGAGGAAAGTGTGCAGATATAGAAGAAAGAAAGGAAGGGAGAGAGGAGGAGAGAAAGAGGGAGCTATAGAGGGAAAGAAAATTAGGGAGACAGAGATGGAGAGAGTGAATTGGATCGTTGGAGAGAGAGAGAGGGACAAATCCTACCACAAACAAATCAGGCGAAGCCAATTTTGTTTTCCCGAAATACCACAAGAATACTCTGACTCACACCTCCTCCCATGTCTGGCGTCACATGTAAAGTGTGACTCTTACATCATTCCCATGACTCCTCGGTGCTATAGCTACTGACTGAGTGTCTAGGAAGAAAGCATTTTCTTTTCCGTTGTTTATGGACAATAAAGTGCCCCCTTCACGCCATGTGGCGTATAGGGAAATATGGTGTTAGTGACCCTATATTTTACAGACCTTCAGCACATGATTTTTGGGGTAATGTGGTCAGTATTACGCCCGTGCTGCTTTACTTTCCCAGAAAAAAAATCCGGTACCCAATTAAGGCTGGGTGAACCCGAAAGCCGTCGGTTGGGATCGAACCCTACCCCTTGTCCGTGGTAGTCCAGTTCACTAACCACTGAGCTATCGCGGCTCCCTTGTTTATGGACAGCTTTGTATTTTAAACGGACTTCCACGGGACTGAACTTTGAGCTCGATTTTTTCCCATCGGTAGCCCTCTACTCAGGTGCCCCTCGCCGTATAGGCAGATATTCTCCAGCTTCAGAAGTGCACTCATTTTTCTTTCCATAACAGAGATTTTTTTCCAACCGATTTTCCCTGGGCAAAGTGGATATATGTGGTGGATTACTGTGAGAGATAACACTTTTAGTAGATAGGTGGATATTTGTTGTGGATTACTGGGAGAGATAACACTTTTAGTGGCTGGGTGGATATATGTGGTGGATTACTGTGAGAGATAACACTTTTAGTGGATGGGTGGATATATGTGGTGGATTACTGTGAGAGATAACACTTTTAGTAGATAGGTGGATATTTGTTGTGGATTACTGTGAGAGATAACACTTTTAGTGGATGGGTGGATATTTGTTGTGGATTACTGTGAGAGATAACACTTTTAGTGGATGGGTGGATATTTGTTGTGGATTCCTGTGAGAGATAACACTTTTAGTGGATGGGTGGATATTTGTTGTGGATTACTGTGAGAGATAACACTTTTAGTGGATGGGTGGATATTTGTTGTGGATTACTGTGAGAGATAACACTTTTAGTGGATGGGTGGATATTAGTTGTGGATTCCTGTGAGAGATAACACTTTTAGTGGATAGGTGGATATTGTTGTGGATTCCTGTGAGAGATAACACTTTTAGTGGATGGGTGGATATTTGTTGTGGATTACTGTGAGAGATAATACTTTTAGTGGATGGGTGGAACTTGTGGTAGATTACTGGGAGAGATAACACTTTTAGTGGATGGGTGGAACTTGTGGTAGATTACTGGGAGAGATAACACTTTTAGTGGATAGGTGGATATTTGTTCCTTAACTTGTGGGCTTTGTGACTTAAGTCAATGATGTATTTTTATCAATGACACTTTCTGTGGCTTGGCACTTACTGATGTTGTATTGTTTTATTATGTTGTAAATTACCTCAATCCATCATCTTCTAGCCCTACCTCGATAACCTGATTGTTCCATTTTGTTGTTAGAAGCTCTTGGCGATCAAATGAAAATCAATGACTAAACTAAGATTACCAGGTGTAAACTTTGAAGCTGACGTCAGAGCCTAAAATAAAAAAAAAAACACTTTAAGTGCGCTGGCCCTGTCATGTGACTATATTTTTTCCCCTCCTGTCAGGTAATTAGGACAGATTTTTTTCTTCTTCGAGGCATGGAAATATATCGCACTCCTCTCCTGGTGATTATTTATGAGTTTTACTTATTATTTAGGTGCGGTGAAAATTTGCGTTCATTATGTGCAAGTTCGTTCAGAATTTTCTGAAAAGGAGCTTGAAATGCGCTAGTTTGATCGACCAGATGGTTGCTACAACAATATGTTCTGTAAAACCGATGAGTAACCAAGCAAGGATTACAATATATTTGTATGTCTGGAAGAAGCAAAAATCTTTCATAATTACCTGAAAGGAGCCCAAAAATTAAGATATATGGTTGGCGATAATATAAACATAAATATGTTGTTTTTTCCCAACACTTTTTACTTCACCAATGCTGAGATAGGGAGCCGCGATAGCTCAGTGGTTAGTGAACTGGACTACAAAGGACAAGGCGTAGGGTTCGATCCCAACCGACGGCTTCGGGTTCACCCAGCCTTAAATGGGAACCGGATTTTTTCTGGGAAAGTAAAGCGGCCCGGGCGTAATACCGATCACATTACCCCCAAAATCATGTGCTGAAGGTCTGTAAAATGTATTGTCACTAACACCATATTCCCTATACGCCACTTGGCGTGACGGGGCTCTTGACTTTTTTGTTACTTTAACGCTGAGATAGACACTTTTCAACATCGGCAAATATGCGTGAACACACTCTAACAACAAGCAGACAGTACTTCCTTGGGTGATGGGTCGTCTAGAGGAATGACTTCGGTCTCAGGACAGAAAGGTCTAACTACAAGCAGACAGTACTTCCTTGGGTGATGGGTCGTCTAGAGGAATGACTTCGGTCTCAGGACAGAAAGGACCCAGGTTCAAAGCTCATCAGTAGCGATGGAGATTTCGAAAAAATAAGAAAAATAAATCCCTGGTTTCTTTTTGATTGACGTTACCCTTTTCTGATCTCTTGCGAAGTGAGATCCGATGTCTAGCCCTCTCGGATAACGGTAATAAACAGAGGGTGCGTGTGCACTCGCGCACGTTAAAGAATCCTTTGGCAGTTTAAATTATGGAAGCTGAAAAATTGTCTGCAGAAACCTACCTTCACCTTGGATAGCACGCGTGTTACGGAGTTCGTGCACGTTTACCAGGATTCTCCTCGGACTTTCTAGAGAGCGATATCGGGACACCTATGGGTTCGTCCGGTGTGCATTGATAATGATTACTTAATATCATCATCATCATCATCATTTAGTGCCGTCTCCGCATTGAAGGTTGGCTATACAAGGAATAACAATACAAACAAAAGCAAATAAAGAAATAGTTCTAGTGGGTTAAGATAATTAGACATGGACTCGACTTGGAACCACCCATGGCATTAAGCCCAGATAAATCGTCATCTGGCCTTCCCTTCGGCCCTGACAACAAAACGTCACATAAGGGACACAACTCTATGAAAGGATATCGCCATCTATTCTTTATCATAATTTGTAAGTTATCCCCCTTGCACAGACCACGTATATCATTCATTAAATTGAATACCTAAACATTAAGAGCGGTCCAGAAAACCTGATATTTGTGGCGGTTAATATTTATCAGGATATCCCCGATATATACACAAGCCTGTGTGAGACGCTATCAACGCCAAGTCGTTGTAATTGAGTTATTAAAGCCATACCTAGCAATGTTTGTTTTAGAAGTTAAACGGAACTCCGAAACTTGGCACATCAAAGTTGAACATTGCAGGCAGTTAGTAAAGAATTTAGTCCCGTAGAAATTGTTGTTGCCCCTTCGGATGACCATCTAAATATAGAATCCGATAAACCTGAGGTATATAGTGAGTCATTATTGACGAAACACAGGTTTACGTTAGCAATTTAGCAATCACGTCTATATAACTGTTATGAGCTCTGCGTGGGGTGTTATGCAATAACGCTGTTATATATTATTTTTATGATGAACAAGAGTATGTTAGTTTCAACAAATTGGGTGTCAAAATAAACAAATAGTGTTTATACATTATGTTATCTGCTGACTTTTTTGTACGAAATGTTAAAATTATTAATTTAACGCATTGTTAAATCCCGCGCAGAGCCTCAACATTTTAGTGTTTACATCGCGACGTCGCCGATTGGTTAGGACCAAACCCCGCCCACCAGCGCTGGCTTCCTCCTCGTGGTTCCATCAAAACAAGCTTCCCCGTGCCCTGGGACTACACAAACCAGCTGACTTCTCAGACAGGACTGTCGAGGGACGAACTTTATTCAACTTAGACGCAGTTTGTAAACATAAAATGAACATTTGGAGACGAGATCACAACATCAAATTGAACATCGCTGTCACTGTTATATTTCCGAACAGCCGACACGTTACTGGTTCACAGCTTAACTCGTATCACAGTGACGTCAGCAAATTCGTGACTTAAAAACACGTTTTTCTCTTGCATTGACCAAGGAGGAAGTTAACGGGAATTATGTGTCTCGTAATAATTGTTTTAATTTGTTAAACTTTGTGATTCTGTGGGTCGGATATTGCCCTTTCAATTTGTCGTGTTTTTCAACAAAATAATTCTGTTTATTTTAAATTCATTGAAACAAGGAAAGTAAATTACAAAATACATTGTTTACTTCTATGTACATCCTGTGTACATCTTCGGAACAGCTGGATAGTCCAGTGATTTTTGATGAAGTGTTTTTTTAATGTTCAGAATTGTTGGACTGAATTGTATTGCTGTTGTGTTTTGGTTTATTGTTGAAAACATCAAGACATCTAGTTGTAAATAGTTGATGTTGAAATGACTTCACCCAAAAGAGGGGAATTCATATCGAAAAAGTTAACACTTGTTGATTCAAAGAGGCTCTTGAGGGTTAGTCTCCGGGGAACGGGACATCTATGCTGACATTAGCCCCGCCTTTCAACTCTTTCCGAATAGTCCAGTGACTCGAAAACAACCCTGGCTTGGCCAGAAATAGCCCTTTTTGATAATCAAGATTCTTTCCAACCTGGACAGCGCCCATTACCATGAATACAAACACAGGGAACGATCCAATGTTATCCAGTTTTATCAGTGACGACTGGGTCAAGTTTCCTCAAGCAACGACCACCCCAACATTCTCTCTGGCCATCTCGCAGCCCTCGTCATCGACCTTTCTCTCCTCGTCTGACGAGATCTTGAGTCCGGATCACAATTTCTCTGACCTCGCCTCGATGTGGGCCAACGAACGCAGACGTGTCTCGTCTGTTAAAATGGAAGACGATGACTCGTTCTCTTCGTACTCCGTTAACGAGGATGTTGACGAGGGCGACACAGACATGGGGGAGATCGATATCGCAGGCAGCACAGTAGTAGTTAACATCAAACACGAAGTTGAAGATCGTGGATATGGTGGTGTAGCCACAGTGTGCACTGAGGACATTTCGGAATTCAAATTTGAAATCAACAAATATAAGATGACAGACGCGGAAGCTAGAAGATTTGTAGAAGAGCAGTTTACCAAAATCGCGTTTGTGCCTAATTCAAATTTAAACCAACGGGAGAAAATCGAATCGATAGTCGCAATGAGCGACTGCAAGGACTTTTCTGTGGATGATATCCTGAACTTTGACAAAAAGTGCCCTGACTCTGCCAGGGCATGTGCAAAGATTGTCCAGAACATTCCTCAGCGTTATCGGTGGGAGTGTGTTCAGCCAGAAGACATTCCCTGCTGCTATACAATCGTGGCGGACTGCAAGAAGGTGTCCAGCAGGGACAAGCCCCCAAGGCCGATGAACGCGTTCATGATCTGGGCCCAGGGCGCCCGCCGACTCATCAACGAACTGTGCCCTAAGATGCAGAACGCCATCATCAGTGAGGCGCTGGGCTACTACTGGCGGGAGAAGAGCGACGTCTTTAAGCAGCGATTCGAGCAGGAGAAAATGAAACTCAGAAAATTTCACAACATCGAGTTCCCAGAATACAAGTACAAGCCAAAAACTAAAGTCCAAAAAGCGAAGGAGAAGCAGCAAATGTCCCTGACCAAGGCAAAGATTCGAGCTTCAGCTAAACTTGAGAAGCTCCGGTGCTCCCAAGAATCGAAAACTTCTCGGACAAACTCGAGTGGTCGTTCGAAAAAGACGAAACCGGTTCCGTGTGAGAAGGAAGTTAACGATTCAAAGATTTCATTTTCTGAGAAAGACCGTGCTAAGACACCGTCAATACCTGCTATTAAAGATATGCTCACGCTTAAAATTTTGAACGATAGAAAGTGCAGAGAAGCCCCCAGTGTGAGCCCCAAGCCACGAGAGTTGGTTCTCAGTGCCTTCGGCCAAATGAGTCCTCTAGAGGTTACTGACGTGAGTTTGGATGATACTGAAGTCGACATCGATGAGATAACACACAAGGGTGCCAGTTTGGACACCGATGCACTGCTGGGCATGGATATCACCTGCAAGACCACGCCTCCTTCTGTGTTTGATACTCCAGCCAACACTCCCCCAGTTGATGACGTCAACGACGACCGGCACTCTCCGCCATCCCTTACCCAGCAACCCCCATCAACCCCGCCCTCAGAACAAACATTGAACATGCGCAGTAACATGACCCCGAGCAATGTGACGTCAATCTCGACTGTCCGCATCCTACCTCTCAAAGACGACCATGGACTGTCCTTACTGGAGCTTCTCTCTAGAGGGTCCATGCTGTCCAGCTTGAGACAGCGGTCAGTCTCGACAACCGACCATGCGGCGGATGTCACAGATTGGTTGTTCAACTTTATCACTCAGTCCGTGTCCACCGTGGACCAAACTACCAGCTCAAAATACTCCATAGGCAGCGACAGCAAAACCAGCGACCTCAACAACAACTGCAGCAGCGATATCAACAACAACAACAGCTACAGCGACCTCAACAACAACAATTTGGATGTACCGAGCTGCTCTGCCGACATCAGATCAAACTCAAAACCTTCAGACACTTTCACGGAAACCTGCGACCTTGACACGCTTTTCTTGGATCTGAGTGCCCCTCTACTTAGCGACGATGACCTGCGATCGATCCTGAGCACGCTATAACACCCGCTTCATGTAGACCTAAGCGACCTTTTGTCTTCGATAACAAGGACCTATAGACAGTCCTCAATGCTTCATGATTTACTTTATGACATATTTCATCTAGACCTAAGAGACCTTTTGTCTTCGATAACAAGGACCTATAGACAGTCCTCAAAGCTTCATGATTTACTTTATGACATATTTCTCTAAGATCTGAGCGACGGTACTTCGATGTCATGGACCTACATGCAATCCTCAATGAATGCTCTGTTATTAACGACTCTGACATACTTAACTCTTTCCATACCGAAGCTATTTATAGATGGAATGAAAGAGATTTCAGAGACAACATTGCTCATGGTTTTAAGGCTCAATCTACATATGCATATGTATCTAACATATAACATATTATATATGAATTTTAAGATAATTGCACAAGGTATTAGATTTCACCAATATCAAGATGATAGAAGACATGTAAAAAGAATATGGTTTGATGAGGGTTAACACTAATCAAATTGAGAGTGGCGCACTGTGCGGCTAAGCGTATGGAAAGAGTTAACTTAGTAAAATCGACTGTTCGTCTTCGATAACAGGGACCTTTTGACAGTACTCTATGTTTCATGATTTATTTTGTGACATATTTCATCTAGACCTAAGAGACCTTTCGTCTTGGATAACAAGGCCCTATAGACAGTACTCTATGTTTCATGATTTATTTTGTGACATATTTCATCTAGACCTAAGAGACCTTTCGTCTTGGATAACAAGGCCCTATAGACAGTACTCTATGTTTCATGATTTACTTTATGACATATTTCATCTAGACCTAAGAGACCTTTCGTCTTGGATAACAAGGACCTATAGACAGTACTCTATGTTTCATGATTTATTTTGTGACATATTTCATCTAGACCTAAGAGACCTTTCGTCTTGGATAACAAGGACCTATAGACAGTACTCTATGTTTCATGATTTACTTTATGACATATTTCATCTAGACCTAAGGGACCTTTCGTATTGGATAACAAGGGCCTATAGACAGTCCTCAGTGCTTCATGATTTACTTAATGACATATTTCATCTAGACCTAAGGGACCTTTCGTATTGGATAACAAGGACCTATAGACAGTCCTCAATGCTTCATGATTTACTTTATGACATACTTCTCCAAGATCTGAGCGACATTTTTGCTTTCCGTATCATGGACCCACATGCAATCCTCAATGAATGCTCTTTTTGCAATTAACGACTGTGGCATACTTAAATTAGTAAAAACGACTGTCTGTTTTTGATAACATGGACCTTTAGACAGTGTTCAATGCTCTTGAATTAGCGACTGTGACATACCTGACTTAGATCCTAGGGACTCTTTGTTTTGCATGCAGGGACCTACAGAAACTGCTAACACGCTATGTTTAGGGTCTGTGACATACTTCTCATAGATCTGAACACTCTTTACCTTGAAGACGGGGACCTATAGCGTGAATTATCACACCTCATCAAAGATCTGAGCCCTGCCTCTTTCTCTGAGAACATTTCGCTGTGACACGTGCTGTGGCACACGTCTTCAATGTCTGTGTTATCACCATTCGTATAATATCCATCAACTCTTATCACCTACACCATGAAGTTTCATGTGTCATTTTCTGTATTGGACCGACCGTACTCATTACGTGCACAAGTACCCCGTATACAGTACCAAGTACTTAACACAATTTTGTTATTACCAGAGCGGCCATCTTTGTAGAAGACGCCATGACAGTTCACCAAGATCACAAGAATCCAAGTCTAAACATTGACTCCCAGTGGCCGTCAAAGTATTTGGGAGTCACAATCATGGACACAATTTACTTCTTTATTATAATTGTTACTTTGTACAGTAAAATTGTTACAAAATGTAAAATGTTATTCGTTATATTCCAAATGATTTCATGTACACATCCCATGTACACATTTCATGTACATAGTCATAGACAAGTGTCATACAAACTTTCACATTTATTAATCATATCACGCAACTATTGTTGTTTGACACTTCTATTTTTAGAAACCACGCTCTCGTTGTGTTCTCGCCATGTGCTCTCGTTCCTCCAACATTGGGCAATGGGTTTCCCTCGTCTGTGACGTCATATATATATATATATATATATATATATATATATATATATATATATATATATATATATATATATATATATGGGGACAGGTCTGTTCCCATGTGGGGTCACTTCTGTACCATGACTGTTCCTGCAACCAGCGCCACTGCTATAGTTTAACTAAACTACGAAACTAAACTGTAGAATTAAACCCTGGTAATTTCCTAGTCTAGCGTCTTTCTACTCGGAGCAACGGAGCAACGTTCCCATGAACTTTATTTCGGTAGCACTGTCATTAGAGGACCCCTGGGTTTGGAACACTCTAAACCCAACCCTAACTCTAACCCTAAACCCAACCGTAACTCTAAAGCAAACCCTAAACTCAACCGTAACTCTAAAGCAAACCCTAAACTCAACCGTAACTCTAGACCAAACCCTAACCCTAACTCTAAACCTAACCCTAAACCCAACCCTAAATTTTGCTAAAACAAAAATATAAATTTAATGTACAAAAACTGGAAGCATTTGAAACACTCAAATACATCCATCAATCAGGGAAGATCACTCGTTTAGCAAAAAAGACGCTAAATTAGGAAATTACCTTAAGCTATACAACAAGACTATAAAAACAATAAGACGGTAGAGCTAAAATGCAAGACTTAACTATAGAAACGGACTGAAATACAAGACTAAACTATAGAAACGGACTAAAATACAAGACTAAACTATAGAAACGGACTAAAATAAGACTGCATGACTCGACAACCACACTATAGATTTGTATGTTTAAAACTAATCAGTGGACAAACTACAAGCTGATGCTATATGTCTAGACTATAGAATCAGATTACAGAACTACACTATAGATCTGGTTTATCAAATAAAACTTTGTAATTAGGCTATATAATTAGGCTATATAATTCATCAACAAGTACCGTGCCTGCTGGCGTAGGTGATCATGTTTCTCCACAACTTTCGATCTCGACAGCTATTTATCATTTCTGTTGTTGACCTTCTGCCAAGCCATTCTCTTAAGCTGTCTGGTATCATTTCTCTTTGCTTCCCTTTATCTCTTCGTCACTCAATTTTTCCAGTTGTTACAATATATTCCAGTTGTTCTCTTCTCATTACATGGCCAAAAAATGATGATTGTTTCTTCCTAATATTGGAAATTAGCTCTCTTTTTGCTTTGGTCTCTTTCAGAACGTTTTTATCTCCTTTTCTTAGCTGTCTATGGTATTCTCAACATTCTTCTGTAAAACCACAATGCTACAGCCTCCAGTGATTTTCATGTCTGTTGTCCTATTGTCCACGATTCACATCCATATGTTAAGACTGGCTCTACATAACATGTGAGAACTTTTTCTTGTCTTTGTTGTCAAAAATGGATTGCACAGTATCTTCCTTCTTAGGAAAGCTGCTTTTGCCTGAGCCATTCTGCATTTCTATATGATAGGCTATATAATTAGTTACAGTAATAATTAGGTAGCACTATATAATTTTTCTTCTTCTATCCTTCCTCTGTTGCCGTTGGCGTCGAGGGGAGATACAATCTGCGATTCTTTGCTCTTCTGTTGGCCTCTTCTGGTGTTATCCCTCCTAGTGACTCTAGTATTCCCTTTATCCATCTCTTTCTCGGTCTTCCTCTTAATCTGGCGTTTTCGTAGCGTTTGTTTAAGGCTCTTTGAGTCATTGTTAGTTCTTTTTGTTTTGTTATGTGGCTGAACCAATTTATCTGTTGTTTCTTTATGTATTCGATGGCTGGTTTAATTTCGAGTTTCTTCCTCACCTCGGTGTTTCTTACTCTGTCCCTTAAGCTGTTTCCTGTCATTCTTCTGACACATTTCATTTCAGTGGTCGTTATCTTTCTTATTGTTCTAGAGTCCAGCGTCCAATTCTGGCACTGATAGCACAGAGTTCAGGAAAAATTGATTTGTATATTGCCCTTTTTGCTTCCGTAGTTATTGCTTTGTTTTTCAATAGTGTTGATACTTGGCCTATAACTTGGCTTGCCTTGTTACACCTTATATCTATCTCGGTCTCTTGGTTATTGTCTTGTGTTAACGTGCTACCCAGATATTTAAAATTGTCTACTTGCTTCAAAGTCGCATTATCTATTATGATGTTTAGTTTTTCTTTCTTTCTCGCTATTGCCATTACTTCGGTTTTGCTTATGTTGATCTTCATGTTGTATTGTTTACAAGTGTTGTTTAGCCTGTTGATATGTTCTTGTAGGTCCTCAGTTGTTACATGTATCAGAACTTGGTCGTCTGCAAATAGTATTTCATTTATTTCTTCCTCTCTTCTGCTGTTTTCTGGTACGTATATTTTGTTCTCTTTTGTGTTATCGTCTGTTATCATCCTTGTTGGTATACTTCCTTTGATTGGGCATGCTAATTTGCATATATTGTCCATATATGTGACGAAAAGTAAAGGGGAAAGCACGCAGCCTTGTCTTACTCCGGAGTTAATGGTGAAATGTTTAGAGTAGCCTGCTGAAGATCTTACTGTAGTGATTATATGATTAGGCTATATAGTTAGACTATATAATTAGGCTATATAATTAAACTATATAGTTAGACTATATAATTAGGCTATATAATTATACTATATAATTAGGCTATATAATTAAACTATATAATTAGACAACAATGGTACATTACCAGACTAAAGTGTAAACATTTGCTATATAAAACTGACTAGAAGTCAAGCTCTAGAACTAGATTAGACAACTAGTCAAGCAACTAGATTTTTGTGCTGAATTATAGGACCAGACTATAGAATTTCACATTAGAATAGATTGTACAGCTAAACTATATAATGATATTATACAACTATATTGCGCGTGAAGATATACTATAGAACTATAATATAGAACTAATCTGTAAAACTAGATTATAGAACTAGATTATAGATCTAGGTTATATAACTAGATTACAGAATTGGGTTATAGAACTACGTTACTATAGTCCGTTCAGAAATTCATAATCACACCTGAATTAGTTTTGCGTGATAACCGCTTGTTATTTTGGTTTCAAATTTTGCATGCAATCTTAGAATATTGATGACTCAAAGATTTTGGTATTTTTCATTCCACAAACACAACAGATTTTGCACATCAGCGAATTCCTTTGATCTTTTATGACGATATCACACAAGTTGATTCAAATTTTAGAGTTTACAGTAATCGTGTTAAATTTTCCAGTTTACTGCAATTCTTGTCAGAGGCGTATCTACACAGTGCTTAATTGGGGGTGTTGTTCGTTATGTGTATTTGCAAACATGAATTCAATTGGTTACAATTAGTCTTGTCCTTCGGTCACCATTACACCCCAGGACGTCCTAACTGCAGCTGGAATTGAATTCATCTTAATTTTAATCATTCCGAATCTGACGATTCCAAGAGGTTGATAATCATTATTGGCTGGACAAATAGTAATCCATCTCGTTTCCAGTACTCATCTTCCACCCGCAGCACATGTTCAACACACTTCTTCCAGAACGGAATGTCTATTTTTGAGAGAGACTCGCGTGTCAGAACTTCAACATCACACATTTTAAACGTCCTGTTCAGTTCTGCAATTTGTCCTTTGACGTGAGCCCAGACAAGTTCGATTGGATTATCATCTTGGATTCCCTAAGGAAGTGCTGATATAGTAAAAAAGTAACCTTTTGCATAGTTATAAATTTGCATTTCAAACTCATTGTAATATAGATATAAATGTTGGTATTTAAAGTCAACAAATTGTCTACTGAGTCTTCACAAAATTAATAAAGATACGCTTTCCCTTCGGTAATTAATGCCCAGGCCGTGGTGCGTCATGTCGTTCAATAACAATTCAGTTTTGTGTACGGGATTTTCCTGAAGTTAGTGTTTCTGCAATAGCTAAACTATTTTACGTCAACGACCGCAACAAATTAATGTATATATCCTAAAATGGTGTCAAATTCGAACAGGGTGAATTTAATATAGCCTAAAGAAGAAAACTTTTAAACTAGATCAAATTTCTCAGGGCAAAACATATTTCTATAACATCATCAATGTTCTAAGATTGCATGCAAACTTTGAAAGCAAAATAACAAACGGTTATCACGTAAAGCTAATTCAAGTGTGGTTATGAATTTCTGAACGGACTATAGTAAAATAACTCATTTCTATTTTTAAGCTATGTTCTTAGACGAGGATCTGTCAGGGAACACACAGCCACAAGAGAGCCCCGACAGAACCCCAACGTTCCAGAGAAATTGTGGCCGGCTGTTCTAGCTACAGAAAGATCTACTTGGTTAGTCTTTTAATTTCAGTCGTCAAAATAGAACAACTACATGAAGATCTACACCACCATCTAGAGGAATGTAGGCAAATACAGGAAGTTCTACAACACCATCTAGAGGAATGTAGGCAAATACAGGAAGTTCTACACCACCATCTAGAGGAATGTAGGCAAATACAGGAAGTTCTACACCACCATCTAGAGGAATGTCGACAAATACAGGAAGTTCTACACCACCATCTAGAGGAATGTCGACAAATACAGGAAGTTCTACACCACCATCGAGAGGAATGTCGGCAAATACAGAAAGTTCTACACCACCATCTAGAGGAATGTCGACAAATACAGGAAGTTCTACACCACCATCTAGAGGAATGTCGACAAATACAGGAAGTTCTACACCAACTTACATTATTTTGTAATCTGATTTCACTATCTCCCTCGATCTTTCAATGGCTGCATTATATTATCATCCCCCTGCCATCGAAGTCGATGGCAGCTTGTTCAAATTCGTGGTTGTCGGGTTGTCCACAGACTTGCCAATGAATTCGTCGGGTTGTCCACAGACTTGCCAATGAATTCGTCGGGTTGTCCACAGACTTGCCAATGAATTCGTCGGGTTGTCCACAGACTTGCCAATGAATTCAGCTTCTTAGGTTCTTCCTGGTTGTCTTGTCTGAATGTTAAGCTTCGTGTAGTACTGGATATTTCACTTTACGCTGAATTTAATGACATCTTACTTGTCAAACATGTTCTCTTTACATTCTTAAGGTGATTCAAAGACATCGTAGGTGATTTAGAGTCATCATTGTTTGTGATTTACTGTCAGCATTGTTTGTGATTTAGAGTCATCATTGTTTGTGATTTAGAGTCATCATTGTTTGTGATTTAGAGTCATCATTGTTTGTGATTTAGAGTCATCATTGTTTGTGATTTAGAGTTATCATTGTTTGTTATTTAGAGTTATCATTGTTTGTGATTTAGAGTTATCATTGTCTGTGATTTAGAGTCATCATTGTTTGTGATTTAGAGTCATCATTGTTTGTGATTTAGAGTCATCATTGTTTGTGATTTAGAGTCATCATTGTTTGTGATTTAGAGTCATCATTGTTTGTGGTTTACTGTCAGCATTGTTTGTGATTTAGAGTCATCATTGTTTGTGATTTAGAGTCATCATTGTTTGTGATTTAGAGTCATCATTGTTTGTGATTTAGAGTCATCATTGTTTGTGATTTAGAGTCATCATTGTTTGTGGTTTACTGTCAGCATTGTTTGTGATTTAGAGTCATCATTGTTTGTGATTTAGAGTCATCATTGTTTGTGATTTAGAGTCATCATTGTTTGTGGTTTACTGTCAGCATTGTTTGTGATTTAGAGTCATCATTGTTGTGATTTAGAGTCATCATTGTTTGTGATTTAGAGTCATCATTGTTTGTGGTTTACTGTCAGCATTGTTTGTGATTTAGAGTCATCATTGTTTGTGATTTAGAGTCATCATTGTTTGTGATTTAGAGTCATCATTATTTGTGATTTAGAGTTATCATTGTTTGTAATTTAGAGTCATCATTGTTTGTGATTTAGAGTTATCATTGTTTGTGATTTAGAGTCATCATTGTTTGTTATTTAGAGTCATCATTGTTTGTTATTTAGAGTCATCATTGTTTGTGATTTAGAGTCATCATTGTTTGTGATTTAGAGTCATCATTGTTTGTGATTTAGAGTCATCATTGTTTGTGATTTAGAGTTATCATTGTTTGTGATTTAGAGTTATCATTGTTTGTGATTTAGAGTTATCATTGTTTGTGATTTAGAGTTATCATTGTTTGTGATTTAGAGTCATCATTGTTTGTGATTTAGAGTCATCATTGTTTGTGATTTAGAGTCATCATTGTTTGTGATTTAGAGTCATCATTGTTTGTGATTTAGAGTCATCATTGTTTGTGATTTAGAGTCATCATTGTTTGTGATTTAGAGTCATCATTGTTTGTGGTTTACTGTCAGCATTGTTTGTGATTTAGAGTCATCATTGTTTGTGATTTAGAGTCATCATTGTTTGTGATTTAGAGTCATCATTGTTTGTGGTTTACTGTCAGCATTGTTTGTGATTTAGAGTCATCATTGTTTGTGATTTAGAGTCATCATTATTTGTGATTTAGAGTCATCATTGTTTGTGATTTAGAGTTATCATTGTTTGTGATTTAGAGTCATCATTGTTTGTGATTTAGAGTTATCATTGTTTGTGATTTAGAGTCATCATTGTTTGTGATTTAGAGTCATCATTGTTTGTGGTTTACTGTCAGCATTGTTTGTGATTTAGAGTCATCATTGTTTGTGATTTAGAGTCATCATTGTTTGTGATTTAGAGTCATCATTGTTTGTGATTTAGAGTCATCATTGTTTGTGATTTAGAGTCATCATTGTTTGTGATTTAGAGTCATCATTGTTTGTGATTTAGAGTCATCATTGTTTGTGATTTAGAGTCATCATTGTTTGTGATTTAGAGTCATCATTGTTTGTGATTTAGAGTCATCATTGTTTGTGATTTAGAGTCATCATTGTTTGTGATTTAGAGTCATCATTGTTTGTGATTTACTGTCGCCATTCTCCTTGTTAACTCCCCGTGGAATGTCTTCATCATCATCAAGTACCGTGCCTACTGGTGTAGGTGATCCCTCAATTTACCCAGTTGCTAAAGTATATTCCAGCTTTTCTCTTCTCATTACATGGCCAAAAAATGATGAATGTTTCTTCCTAATATTGGATTTTAGCTCTCTTCTTGCTTTTGGCCTCTTTCATGACGTTTTCATTGCTCTTCTTAGCTGTCCATGGTATTCTCAACATTTTTCTGTAAAACTAAATTTCTACAGCCTCCAGTTATTTTCTTGTCTGTTGTCCTATTGTCCATGATTAACGTTCATATGTTAAGACTGGCTCTATATAACATTTAAGAACTCTTTTTCTTGCTTTTAATGTCAAAATTGGATTGTACAATATCTTCCTTATTTTTGGAAACGCTGCTTTTGCTTAAGCAATTCTTTATCTCACCTCTTTTGTACATCTACCATCTGAGGTTAACATTGTTCCCAGATATTTAAATTTATTTACCTGTTTTTATATTGTTCCACTTGTCTTTATTCTGCATTACTGTGGAGCATAGGTCTTCAATAAACACTTTCCAAGTCAAACTTTTCTTGCCATTCTTTCAAGATCAATCGTTCGATGTCTTCCCGATCATCTTCTCACATCTCTTAGACAGAGAACCCTTTTCTTTCCTGGATGGCGGATGTACTTTTTTGTGTGATTTGTCCGAGTTATATAAGTTTTATATTACATTTTTAAAAAAAATACAGTACATGATAGCCAGTCCCGTGCCCAACCCTCCTTAGACGCCGCTTACGAACATGCCTGGTAGGGTACAGCGCCACTATTCATCACTCCTCTTTTGGGTCCCGGAGTCATCATTGTTGTTAATCATTAGTCACCAACGTGGGTTGTCTAGGCTGTATCAGGCGTACCAAAGTCACCAGTCTGGTTGTGCATAGTCACCAATTTGGTTGCTTTATAATCACTAATGTTGGTGGTGTGATTACATCAATGTAGGCGGTCTATAGTCGCCCATGTAGGGAATTTGTTTGTGGTTCTTGTAATGACACCACCGAGGGTTGTCTAGATACACAATTGTGGGCTGGTCTTTGATACACGAGTGCGGACCAATCTATGAAACATGGGTGTGTGGCCCGTCTATGATACACGAGTGTGGGCCAGTCTATGAAACATGGGTGTGTGGCCCGTCTATGATACACGAGTGTGGGCCAGTCTATGAAACATGGGTGTGTGGCCCGTCTATGATACACGAGTGTGGGCCAGTCTATGATACACGAGTGTGGGCCAGTCTATGATACACGAATTTGGACCAATCTATGATACACGAATTTGGAACAATCTATGATACACCGAGTGCGGGCCAGTCTATGATACATAATTATGGGCCAGTCTACGATAAAGAGTGTGGGTCAGTCTATGATGCACAAGTGTGGACCAGTCTATGATACATAATTATGGACCAGTCTACGATACAGAGTGTGGGCCTGTCTATCATAGCAGCGTTTGTGGGCGTAGTCAGTAATGTTGTCATGACCTTACCTCTTCTGTTGCGATCATGACGTCATCCTGACCTGAGTTCCCCATTCTCTGATCACGTCAGTCTCACTTCCACGTCAAATAGGTCCTCTGACGTGACATCGCATGAATCATACACCCCCCCCCCCGCTCTGGCTATTATTATCGGCTTGCTTGCGCTCACCCGATGACTAAAGGAATACATCTCCTCATCATCCGCCCTTAAGAGGACGTTAAGTGGGCGTGTCTGCGTTGTGTTGTAACGTAAAAAATGTAAAGAGCCCTGTCACGCCAAGTCGCGTATAGGGAACATGGTGTTAGTGACCATAAATTTACACACCTTCAGCACATGATTTTTGGGGTAATGTGGTCGGTATTACGCCCGTGCCGCTTTACTTTGCAAGAAAAAAATCCGGTACCTATTTAAGGCTGAGTGAACCCGGAAGCCGTCGGTTGGGATCGAACCCTACCTCTTGTCCTTTGTAGTCCAGTCCACTAAACACGGAGCTATCGCGGCTCCACGCGTTGTGTTGTGGTTAGCAGTAAAACTGTGATATTTGCGCCTCTCGGCCCAACACATCCGACTTCAGCATGTTATTTTTGAGTACTGGGTTGTCTTCCCTCTTTGATCCCTACTCGCTTAGCCAGACTAGACAGAGTTGTCTCTTACTAGAGGCTTCTTTCTGTCCTAAAGCCGATGTTGCACCTCATAAATAGGCAATGTTAATCCGTGGTTTCTTTATGACGTTACCTCCCCTGATATCTTGGGTAGCATGATCCGATGTCTAACCCTCTCAGATAACGGCAATAAACAGGAGGTCCCGTGTGCACTCGCGCACGTTAAAGAACACTTGGCAGTTAAAATCGGAAAAAAGTCAGCAAAGGCCGCTGCTCGGGCCAACTTGTCTGCATAAACACTTGCCCCAGCGTGGATCCGAGGCCGTGCTACAGAGTTCGTGCACGTTAGCATTCTTCTGGGATTATCTCGTGGGGGATATCACAGCAGCTAAGGATTGGTCCGGTGCGCGGTGTTGATGGTCCTAACAATAAACAAACAAAAAGGAATGAAAGAAACTGTTCTTGTCTCAGGCTATCGTAGTGGGACGCTCTAGACAAAGAGAACCAGTCAGAACGATCATCTATGACGTCAGATTCCTGGTAGCTCAAAAGAAATAGATACAATTTCCTAGCCCACAGCCAACTATGGATTTGCTTAAGCCTGCAGGCTGAGAAGGAACTCCTGTATAACGACGAGCAGAGTGTTATGTGACGTCTATAGCTCCTACAGCTGAAAACGTCACGCTAGCTGGAGGGTTTTCGGGCTTTATTTTCTGCCCGCGGGCCTTAATAAATCTGTAGTTGGCTGTGACCTACCCTGGAGCACGTGACGTACTACACATAGTCAAGATGGCAACCTTTAATTCGTTCTATGCCCCCTATCAATATTTGAAATCAAGGGCAGCAATTAGACCCCTTTAACATCCACATCGTATGCTTGTCTTATCTTGGCGTTTAATCCTGGTTTCAATTCCCTTTCTTTTGTTTACATATCTCGATTAACATTTAAAAAAATACAGAACAATGTATAGACTTTGATGAACATATGACCTGTATTCTCATATTTTTAGCATTATCATAGCACTCCCATATTTTAAGAACACCTTACACGCTTTTGACCCTCCGACCAGCAGGGTATTTACAGCGCACACCCGCGAATCCTCCTTTCTCCTTCCGGTCACGGTCCACGACACAGGGAAGACATTTTTCTTTTCTTAAACCAGTTTCGATTATTTTGTTTTGGGTGTTTCATTACTAGTTAGCTATGTAGGATTAGTTTTATTTACTTACATATCTGCGTGTTGTTTGTTTGTTCCTGCTGAAGGCCTATTGAGCCGAAACGTCGCTCAAATTTGTGTCGTCTATCAATTACGTAAAGCTTTTACCATACGATTTTTTCTATTTTATTTTTCAATTCTCCCTCACATTCAGCTTTACTGCAGCTTCGCATTTTGATGCATTCCTGCCCATTTCTTTGCCTTAACCCACGGCCTGTATTCTCCACTTCCACAAAAAGCTTCAGGCACACCCACATATTCTTGTCTTTTCTTTTTTGAGTGGTGGGGGACCATAACAAAAGGTGTATAGATATTTTCCTACTTCCGTTCTAATATGGCAAAGACATTTTTTACATAAAAGAAAATATCATGTGATATGAATATACGAGTGAAGGTCACACTGTGACCTTTGACCTTGTTGACATTTGTAATATTTGATAATTTGCTTGTAGAATGTAATTATAATTCCGGGAAGAGAGCGTATGTGGTATTTCTTGATAAAGGAGGTTCAGATTTGAAGTTAGTGGATGGTTCTTGGTTGTTCTTGGTCCGTCTGTCAACGTGGGCATTAATAATGGTTCTGAGGATGTTTGATGTCATTTGTCTTCAATTTTAAAAGGGTTGGTTGGTTGGTTTATTGGTTGGTTTGTTGTATGGATGGTTTGTTTGTTGGTTTGTTAGTTGATGATGGTTGGTTGGTTAGTTTGCTCGATGGATAGTTGGTTGGTTGGTTTGTTGGATGGATAGTTGGTTTTTTTGTCGGATGGATGCATGGTTGTTTAATTGTTTGGTTGGTTTTTGGATAAATGGATGGTTGTTCAGTTTGTTGGATGGTTGGTTGTTTGTTTGGTTGGTAGGATGGATGGTTGGTTGGATGCTTGTTTGGTTTGTTGGATGGTTGGTTGTTTGGTTTGTTGGATGGATGGTTCGTTTTTTGTTGGATGGATGCATGGTTGTTTAATTGCTTGGTTGGTTTTTGGATAAATGGGTGGTTGTTTGGTTTGTTGGGTGGTTGGTTGTTTGTTTGGTTGGTAGGATAGATGGTTGGTTGGATGCTTGGTTGGTTTGTTGGATGGTTGGCTGATGGATGGATGGTTGGTTGTTTGGTTTGTTGGCTGGTTGGTTGGACGGATGGATGGTTGTTTGGTTGGTTGCATGGATGTGTGGTTGTTTGGTTGGTTGGATGGGTGGTTGGTTGGTTTGTTGGATGGATGTGTGGTTGTTTGGTTGGTTGGATGGATGGATGGTTGGTTGGTTTATTGGATGGATGTGTGTTTGGATGGATGGTTGGTTGGTTTCTTGGATGGATGGGTGGTTGGTTGTTTTGTTGGATGGATGGTTGGTTGGTTGGTTTGTTGGATGGATGAATGGATGGATGGTTGTTTGGTTGGATGGATGGTTGGTTGGTTTGTTGGATGGGTGGATGGTTGTTTGTTCTGTTGGATGGATGGTTGGTTGGTTTGTTGGATGGATGGATGGTTGTTTGGTTGGTTGGATGGATGGTTGGTTGGTTTGTTGGATGGATAGGTGGTTGGTTGTTTTGTTGGATGGATGGTTGGTTGGTTGGTTTGTTGGATGGATGGTTGGTTGGTTGCTTGGTTGGATGGATGGTTGATTGGTTTGTCGGATGGATAGTTGGTTAGTTTGTTGGATTGATGGTTGGTTGGATTGTTGGATGGATGGTTGGTTTGTTTATTGGATGGATAGGTGGTTGGTTGGTTTGATGGATGGTTGGTTGGTTGGTTGGTTAGTTGGATGGTTGGTTAGTTTGTTAGATGGATGGTTGTTTTGTAATTTGGTTGGATGGTTGGTTGGTTAGTTTGATGGATGGATGAATGGGTGTTTTACTGGTTGGATGGGTGGATGGTTGGTTGGTTAGTGGGTGTTGGATGGCTTGGTGGTTAGTTTGTTGGTTGGATGGTTGGTTGGTTAGTTTGTTGGATGGATGGTTGGTGGGTTTGTTGGATGGATGTTGGGTAGTTAGTTTGTTGGATGGATGGTTGGTTGGTTTGTTGGATGGATGGGTGGGTGGGTGGTTAGTTTGTTGGATGGATGGTTGGTTTGTTGGATGGATGGGTGGGTGGGTGGTAAATTTGTTGGATGTATGGTTGGTTGTTTACTTTGCTCGATGGATAGTTGGTTGCTTTGGTTTGTTGGATGGATGGTTGGTTGGTTTGTTGGGTGGATGGGTGGGTGGGTAGTTAGTTCTTGGATCAATTATTGGTTAGTTTGTTGGATGGATGATTGGTTAGTTTGTTGGATGGATGGTCGGTTGATTAGTTTGTTGGATGGATGGTTTGGTGGTTTGTTTGTTGGATGGATGGTTGGGTGGTTTGTTTGATCGATGGTTAATTGGTTGGTTTGTTTGTTGGATGGATGGGTGGGTGGTTAGTTTGTTGGATCGATTGTTGGTTAGTTAGTTTGTTGGAAGTATGGTTGGTTAGTTGGATGGATGATTGGTTGGTTAGTTTGTTGGATGGATGTTTGGGTGGCTAGTTTGATCAATGGATAGCTGGTTTTTTGGTTTGTTGGATGGATGTGTGGGTGGTTAGTTTATTGGATGGATAGTTGTTTGGTTGTATTGTTGGATGGATGGTTGATTGGTTTCTTGGTTGGTTGGTTAGTTGGATGGTTGATTAGTTGGTTGGATGGATGATTGGTTATTTGTTGGATGGTTGGTTGGTTAGTTGATTGGATTGTTGGATGGCTAGTTGGTTGGATGGATGAATGGATGGTTGGTTTGTTGATTGGATGGTTGGTTGGTTAGTTGGTTTGTTGGTTGGATGGTTAGATGGTTAGATGATTGGTTGTTTGGATGGATGGTTGGTTGGATGGTTGGTTGGTTAGTTTGTTAGTTGGTTGGATGGATGGATGGTTGGTTTGTTGGATAAATGGTTGGTTTGTTGGATGGATGGTTGTTTGGTTGGATGGTTTGTTGGTTAGTTTCTTGGATGGATGGATGGTTGATTAGTTTGTTGGTTGGATGGTTGGTTGATTAGTTTGTTGGATGGATGGTTGGTTGGTTAGTTTGCTCGATGGATAGTTGGTTGGATGGTTTGTTGGATGGATGGTTGGTTTGTTTGTTGGATGGATGGGTGGGTGGTTAGTTGGTTGGATGGATGGATGGTTCGTTTGTTGGATGAATGGTTGGTTTGTTGGATGGATGGTTGTTTGGTTGGATGGTTTGTTGGTTAGTTTCTTGGATGGATGTGTGGTTAGTTGGTTTGTTGGATGGATGGTTGGTTGGGTGGATAATTTGTTGGATGGATGGTTTTTCTGTTGAATAGATGGTTGGTTGAAAAGGAAGGATTAAATGTTGTATGGATGGATGAATGGATTAACTGTTGTATGAATGGATTAAATGTTGTATGGGTGAATGGATGGATGAATGGATTAAATGTTGACTGGGTGAATGTTGTATTGGTGAATGGATGGATGAATGGATTAATGTTGTTTGGATGGATGAATGGATTAAATGTTGACTGGGTGAATGTTGTATTGGTGAATGGATGGATGAATGGATTAAATGTTGTATGGATGGATGGATGGTTGGTCAGATCTATGGTTAGTTGACTGGTTGGCCCTTTAATTCAGTTAAGTTAGTTGGTCTGAGGGGGTTGCAGAATCGATCTCATTTTGGGGAATTTTTAAATAGCTTACATGTTAAACACCACATTTACTTGTGCCACGCTTGACCCACATCCCTGCAGCGCTCAAAGTTGTGTTGTCATAACTCATATATTTCCGTCCACGAATATCATCTCTCTGAGAAAGAAATACGGTACAGATTTAGAGGACTTTGACTTAGGGGACTTTGACTTGCGGGACATTGGCTTAGGGGACATTGTCTTAGATGACATTGATTTAGGGGACATTGGCTTAGAGGGCATTGATTTAGGTACATTGTCTTAGAGGACATTGATTTAGGGGACATTGCTTAGAGGACATTGATTTAGGTTACATTGTCTTAGAGGACATTGATTTAGGGGACATTGGCTTAGAGGGCATTGATTTAGGTTACATTGTCTTAGAGGACATTGATTTAGGGGACATTGGCTTAGAGGACATTGATTTAGGGGACATTGGCCTAGAGGACATTAACGTAGGGTACGTTGGCTTAGAGGTCAAAGACTTGGAGATGACTCTCTTAGAGGACATTGGCTTAAAGGACATTGAGTTAGATGACATAAACGTAGGGGACATTGGCTTAGAGGTCATAGATTTTGAGATCACTCACTTAGAGGACGTTGGCTTAAAGGTCACTGACTTTGGAGGTCATTAGCTCACCGAATACTGTCACTGACTTCAACAAAAAACATGCAACAATTCTAAAACATTATATAGACACCAACATTTCTTTTTTTTTCTTTCTCTCTCTCTCTACCTCCCTCTTTTCCTTATCTTCCTTCCTTCCTTACTTTCCTCCCTTCCTTCCGTCCGTACGTCCGTCCGTCCTTCCTTCCATTCTTCCTTCCTTCCTTGCAACGAACGTACAATCAGTCATTGTAGGTACGTCCTCTATGTATGCAGCAAGCTGGGTCTCTCCATTCTCTGTAAACAAGGACTGAAGTCAGTGGCCACGTGATACTTTCAGGCTGCATTTCGCCGCATGTGTACCTACGTATACTATCGCCTTCAAGTCAATGGCCAGTGAACACTTGTCTCTTTTATCACTCACAGTAAAATTATGTTCCAGTCTGTGGTCCTACACGCATCCTAATAATGACAAGTCCTATCAGCATTTAACTACACACGACTCATGGCTCCCTCGTCGCGGCTCGTCAATGATGATTGTAAACTCATCCATCTTGTCCAGTCTTAACTACACACAGCTCGTGGCTGGTTCCCTCGTCTCAGCTCGTTAATCATGAAATTTTTACGAGTTTATTTTTTTCAACTTTCAACTACTCTGGACTCCTGATTCAGAAAACCATCAATCAGAAACCCCATCAGCACAACCCATAGATTCATGTTGCAGTGGCTGTTACTTCACTTGACCTTTGCCCTATGAACTGTGAACTCGCTGCTGTTTACAGCCATTGCTCCCAGTACAAACAAAAATGCGACTTCTTTTCATTTGTTTTGCTGGTAGTTATCAGAGTATTGTCAGTTCTTGACTTGTATTTGTCAGGATCATCGTCACTGTACATCGGACGACCCCATAGGTGCTTCAATATACCCCCTCGAGAAAATCCTAGAAGAATCTGGACCAGCGTGCACGAACTCCAACACGGCCTGGGATACACGCTGTTAGCAGGGTTTTGCTCCCAATTTTGCCCGGACAGTGGCTATAATTATGGCATACTCTTTTCGATTATAACTGCCAATGGTTCTTTAACGTGCGCGAGTGCACACGGGACCTCCTGTGTATTGCCGTTATCCGAGAGGACTAGACATCGGATCACCCTAGCCAAGAGATCAAGGGAGGGTAGCACCATAAAAAAACCCTTGGACTAATTAATTTTGTTGTTGAAATAACAGCTCCGTCTGTAGTAAGGTTTGAACCCGGATCTTTCTTGTCTTGAGGTCCACGTCGACGTTTAGACTACCAAGCTACTTGATATATTAACTCTAGACTACCTAGCTACTTGATATATTAACTCTAGACTACCTAGCTACTTGATATGTTAACTCTAGACTACCTAGCTACTTGATATATTAACTCTAGACTACCTAGCTACTTGATATATTAACTCTAGACTACCTAGCTACTTGATATATTAACTCTAGACTACCTAGCTACTTGATATATTAACTCTAGACTACCTAGCTACTTGATATATTAACTCTAGACTACCCAGCTACTTGATATATTAACTCTAGACTACCTAGCTACTTGATATATTAACTCTAGACTACCTAGCTACTTGATATGTTAACTCTAGACTACCTAGCTACTTGATATGTTAACTCTAGACTACCTAGCTACTTGATATATTAACTCTAGACTACCCAGCTACTTGATATATTAACTCTAGACTACCCAGCTACTTGATATGTTAACTCTAGACTGCCTAGCTACTTGATATGTTAACTCTAGACTACCTAGCTACTTGATATGTTAACTCTAGACTACCTAGCTACTTGATATGTTAACTCTAGACTACCCAGCTACTTGATATGTTAACTCTAGACTACCTAGCTACTTGATATGTTAACTCTAGACTACCTAGCTACTTGATATGTTAACTCTAGACTACCCAGCTACTTGATATGTTAACTCTAGACTACCTAGCTACTTGATATGTTAACTCTAGACTACCTAGCTACTTGATATGTTAACTCTAGACTACCCAGCTACTTGATATGTTAACTCTAGACTACCCGGCCCCCTGATATGTTAACTGTAGACTACCCAGCCCCTTGATATGTTAACTCTAGACTACCCGGCCCCTGATATGTTAACTCTAGACTACCCAGCCCCTTGATATGTTAACTCTAGACTACCCAGCCCCCTGTTATGTTAACTCTAGACTACCCAGCAACTTGATATATTAACTCTAGACTACCCAGCTACTTGATATGTTAACTCTAGACTACCAAGCCCCCTTATATGTTAACTGTAGACTACCCAGCCTCTTGATATGTTAACTCTAGACTACCCGGCCCCCAGATGTGTTAACTCTAGACTACCCAGCCCCTTGATATGTTAACTCTAGACTACCCAGCCCCCTGATATGTTAACTCTAGACTACCCAGCTCCTTGATATGTTAACTCTAGACTACCCAGCCCCCTGATATGTTAACTCTAGACTATCCAGCCCCTGATATGTTAACACTAGACTACCCAGCTACTCGATATGTTAACTCTAGACTACCCAGCCCCCTGATATGTTAACTCTAGACTACCCAGCTCCTTGATATGTTAACTCTAGACTACCCAGCTCCTTGATATGTTAACTCTAGACTATCCAGCTTCTTGATATGTTAACTCTAGACTACCCAGCTCCTTGATATGTTAACTCTAGACTACCTAGCTACTTGATATGTTAACTCTAGACTACCCAGCTACTTGATATGTTAACTCTAGACTACCTAGCTACTTGATATGTTAACTCTAGACTACCTAGCTACTTGATATGTTAACTCTAGACTACCCAGCTACTTGATATGTTAACTCTAGACTACCCGGCCCCTGATATGTTAACTGTAGACTACCCAGCCCCTTGATATGTTAACTCTAGACTACCCGGCCCCCTGATATGTTAACTCTAGACTACCCAGCCCCTTGATATGTTAACTCTAGACTACCCAGCCCCTGTTATGTTAACTCTAGACTACCCAGCAACTTGATATATTAACTCTAGACTACCCAGCTACTTGATATGTTAACTCTAGACTACCAAGCCCCCTTATATGTTAACTGTAGACTACCCAGCCTCTTGATATGTTAACTCTAGACTACCCGGCCCCCAGATATGTTAACTCTAGACTACCCAGCCCCTGATATGTTAACTCTAGACTACCCAGCTCCTTGATATGTTAACTCTAGACTACCCAGCCCCCTGATATGTTAACTCTAGACTATCCAGCCCCTGATATGTTAACACTAGACTACCCAGCTACTCGATATGTTAACTCTAGACTACCCAGCCCCCTGATATGTTAACTCTAGACTACCCAGCTCCTTGATATGTTAACTCTAGACTACCCAGCTCCTTGATATGTTAACTCTAGACTATCCAGCTTCTTGATATGTTAACTCTAGACTACCCAGCTCCTTGATATGTTAACTCTAGACTACCCAGCCCCTGATATGTTTACTCTAGACTACCCAGCTCCCTGACATGTTAACCCTTGAACCCCGGAGCCTTGTCGTTCCAAAAACAAATCCACAACTTCTGAGGACCGAACCCATACCCAACTGATCAGGAAGTAAGAACATTAACCACTTAGCCACTGTTGCTGTAACCTCGTATTGCTTTCTGTCATATGTTCTCTACAGAAACCTGTTAAAAGACCTTTTATTTATTTATGTTTTTCTTTTCTTCCTCTCTGATATTTATCCAAAGACTACTAAAAGCAATGATAGCCATCTTCATCATCCGCCCTCAAAAGGGCGTGTTGTGGTTTGCAGCTAGCCTGTGATATATAAACATTTCGACCCAACACATCCGACTTCAGCGCAAAATTTTTGAGTACCGAGTTGCCTTCCTTATTCGATCACTACTCGCATGTCCAAATGAGATAATCACCTCCCAAGAGCACTGCTGGGAAGTGGAGAGAGGTCTTGATCAGCTCTGGTCTGCTGTGCTGTTCGATCGTGATGAATGGAGTCACCTGTAGGGTGCTGACTCGTCTAAGCTCACTTGCTGTACAGGCGTTTTGGTCCCGTGTCTTTTCTCACGCTCTCATTAAGAACCAATCCCTTTCTCTCTCTCTCTCTCTCTCTCTGAGTCAGTTACACACCTGGAAATGTTATACAGGTGTAGGTCACGTGTAACACGTGCATCGTATTGGCATTTTGAAGGAAATTCAGCTGAAGCTTCCGGTTACAGTGACAGCGGCTATCATGTCGGATATAATCGGAGTTCAATTTTATTGGGACGTAGTGAACTGTTTGTACTAAACCCATCTCTTCATCTTATTTTTAACTCCCTGTGGAGCTTAGGTCTTCAACAGACACTTTCAGCTCCCTGTGGAGTGTAGGTCTTCAACAAACACTTTCAGTTCGCTGTGGAGAATAGGTCTTCAACAAACACTTTCAGCTCCCTGTGGAGCTTAGGTCTTCAACAAACACTTTCAGCTCGCCGTGGAGCTTAGGTCTTCAACAAACAATTTCAGTTCGCTGTGGAGAATAGGTCTTCAACAAACACTTTCAGTTCGCTGTGGAGAATAGGTCTTCAACAAACACTTTCAGCTCCCTTTGGAGCTTAGGTCTTCAACAAATACTTTCATCTCGCTGTGGAGATTAGGTCGTCAACAAACACTTTCAGCTCCCTACGGAGCTTAAGTATTTAACAAACACTTTCACCTCCATGTGGAGCTTAGGTATTCGACAAACACTTTCAGCTCGCTGTGGAGCTTAAGCTTTCAACAAAAACTTTCAGCTCCCTGTGGAGAATAGGTCTTCAACAACCACTTTTAGCTCCCTGTGGAGAATAGGTCTTCAACAAACACTTTCAGCTCCTTGTATTGCGTCATTGTCTTTGTCTTATTTTTTTGTCCACTGGATTTTGACTGGTACTTTCCCATAGTTTTAAATTAGTGATTTTGTCTTGCCAATTCCATCCTTTTAATGTGCGTGAGTATCCATTAATGAAAGTATGTATCTTCGTTGTTCTCCATGTTTCTCACCCATATAACAGGACTGATTTAACATCGGAGTTAAACATTTTAAAAATGTATTTAACCTGATTTACAAAATTCATAGCCACATCATAATATATGGACACCTCTAAGGGGAGATAACAGATTTGTTTTGTAAACACGTTGTCTATGTGAGTCACTAGCAAACTATAGCCAGTGAAGAATTAAGCCTTAAGTAAGCAATACAGAGCTTTATATCATTCTAGAGAATAGCTGGAATATATTGTAACAACTGGGAAAATTGAGGGACGAAGAGATAGAGGGAAGCAAAGAGAAAAGATACCAGACAGCTTAAGAGAATGGCTTGGCAGAAGGTCAACAACAGAAATGATAAATAACTGTCGAGATCGAAAGTTGTGGAGAGACATGATCACCTACTCCAGCAGGCACGGAGCTTGATGATGATTATGATGATGATATCATTCTATCCACAACCGCCCCTGCTTTTGAAACAGAAAAATGCTTGATTGGGGTATTTCAGGGTTTTCCATTCCGCCCCTCTTCTTTTTTCTTCTGCGATCTTGCCTCATTCAGACTAGTATCTGGACTCTCTAATGAAGGCAGTTGTCTGTTCCAGTGATTCGGTTGCCCCGTATAGTTTCTCTTCCAGGGAGGTGGGTGTGGACCACATTGTCCTTCTCATGTCTGTGAACTGGGGGGCAGTCCTGTAGAACATGTTTTGTTGTCATGTTATCCAGGGCACAGTGGCATTGGCTGGTAGAAACCATTTTAAGTTTGGGAAATGCTTACTTATAAGTAGAATTAGATGGACAGAAAAGAAAACAAACGATGAAGTTTTTAAACAACTAAAAATGAAAAGAGAACTACTAAACACAATTAGAACAAGACAAATGCAATTTTAGGGGGGATGTTAAAAGACACTACAGCCTAATGAACCTAATATTGGAAGGGAAAATACAAAGTAAATAAGGCAGACCAAGACTAACATGGACGAGTAATATCAAAAGATGGACAGGTCAATCTATGACAGTCTGCACCATCAAAGCAAGAGACAGAGTGGAATGGCGCTCCATGGTAGCCAATCTTCGTTGCGGAGACGGCACTCATTGATGACGAAATGCTTACTTCTATATTGATGGTAATGCGGGAATTATCAATAGACGGTTTAGTTTTGTTCCCAGCTGGTCCCTTTGATTTCGTGCAATCGAGACCAGTCCATCTCATGATTCTGTAACTCAGTGATGACTGTCATCATCATTATCCATGTCGGATAACGAAGGCGATCTTGTCCCTCCACAATCTTCTATCTACAGCGCATAACATCAATTCTGTTGTTGACTGTTTTCCATGCCATGACACCAAGCTAAAATCTTCTCTCTTTGTTATCCGCGATCTCTCTTTCCTTGTATTTTTTTGCCAGTTGTAACCATGTACTCCAACTTTCCTCTTCTCATGATGTGCCCGAAAAATCTCGATGTTTCTTTCTGATGTTTCTTATGAACATCCTTCTTGTGTTGGCCTTTTTGAGCATGTCCTTGTTGGTCTTTTTAGCTGTCCAGAAAACTTTCAACATTCTTTTGAGAAATCCCATCTCTGTGCCCTCAAATCGTCTTTTCATTTATCTATCTACTGTCCATGATTCGCTTCCATGGGGGAACAAATAGTTAAAGTTTTAAAATGTACCCATCTCATTGCTTAATCTGAATAAGACATTGACTAGCTCCAGGCATCTGTCATTTCCTGAAGATAACAAGGATACTGTTCAAACCGCATCGTCTCTAACATCATCATCACCACCATCATCATCATCATCATCACCACCGTCATCACCAACATCATCATCACAACCATCATCATCACCACCACCACCACAATCATCACCACCACAATCATGATCACCACCACCACAATCATCACCACAACCATCATCATCACCACCACCACAATCATCACCACCACCACCACAATCATCACCACCACCACCACAATCATCACCACAACCATCATCATCACCACCACCACAATCAGCATCACCACCACCACCACCATCATCACCATAACCATCATCATCACCACCACAATCATCATCACCACCAACATTATCACTACCATCATTATCACCTCCATCATCATTATAACCTCCATCATCATCACCACCATCATCATCACCTCCATCATCATCACCTCCATCATCATTACCTACATCATCATTACCTACATCATCATCACCACCATCATCATCACCTACATCATCATCATCACCACCATCACCACCACCACAATCATCACCACCACAATCATCACCACCATCACAATCATCATCACCACCACAATCATCACCACCACCACAATCATCACCACCACAATCATCATCACCACCATCATCACCACCACAATCATCACCACCACAATCATCATCACCACCATCATTACCATCACCATCATCATCACCACCATCATCATCACCATCATCATCACACCACCATCATCATCACCTCCATCATCATTACCTTCATCATCATCACCACCATCATCATCACCTCCATCCTCATTACCTACATCATCATCACCACCATCATCATCACACCACCATCATCATCACCTCCATCATCATTACCTACATCATCATCACCACCATTATCATCACCATCATCATCACCACCATCATCATCACCACCATCATCATCATTACCACCACAATCATCACCACAATCATCACCACCACCACCACAATCATCACCACCACCACAATCATCACCACCACCACAATCATCACCACCACCACCATCACCACCACCACTATCATCACCACCACAATCATCATCACCACCATCATTATCACCACCATCATCATCACCACCAACATCATCATCACCATCATCATCATCACCACCAACATCATCATCATCACCACCATCATCATCACCACCATCATCATCACCTCCATCATCATCACCATCATCACCACCATCATCATCACCACCATCATCATCACCTCCATCATCATCACCACCATCATCATCACCACCATCACCATCTCCTCCATCATCATTACTTACATCATCATCACCACCATCATCATTACCTACATCATCATCACCACCACCATCATCACCACCATCATCACCATCATCATCATCACCACCATCATCATCACCTATATCATCATCGCCACCATTATCATCACCACCATCATCACCTCTATCATCATCACCACCATCATCGTGAGCCCCTCCATCATCATTACCTACATCATCATCACCATCATCGTTCTCACCTACATTATCATCCCCACCATCATCATCACCACCATTATCATTACTACCATCATCATCACCATCATCATCACCACCATCATCATCACCACCATCATCATAACCTCTATCATCATAACCTCTATCATCACCACCATCAACATCCACCACCATCATCATCACCACCATCATCACCACCATCATCATCACCACCATCATCACCACCATCATCATCACCATCACCACCATCATCACCACCATCATCATCACCATCATCACATTCACGACCATCACCACCATCATCATCACCACCATCATCATCACCACCATCATCACCACATCATCATCATCACCATCATCATCACCACCATCATCATCACAACAATCATCATCACCACTATCATCACCACCATCATCATCGCTACTATCATCACCACCATCATCATCATCACCACCATCATCATCACCACCATCATCACCACCATAATCATCACCACCATCATCATCACCACCATCATCATCACCACCATCATCATCACCATCATCATCATCACCTCTATCATCATCACCACCATAATCATCACCTCTATCATCATCATCACCACCATCATCATCACCACCATCATCATCACCACCATCATCACCACCATCAGCATCACCTCTATCATCATCACCACCCTCATCATCACCACCATCATCATCGCCACCATCATCATCACCACCATCATCATCACCTCTATCATCATCACTTCTATCATCATCACCACCATCATCATAACCTCTGTCATCATCACCACTACCATCATCACCACCATAATCATCACCACCATCATCATCACCTCTATCATCATCACCACCATCATCATCATCACCACCATCATCATCACCTCTATCATCATCACCACCATCATCACCACCATCATCATCACCACCATCATCATCATCGCCACCATCATCATCACCACCATCATCATCACCACCATCAACACCATCAACATCACGGACGTCATCATTGTATGCACTTGTTTGTTGCCTTTAGTCAATTATCATAAAATGATTACATCTTATTACACGTGATTACATCTTATTACATGTGATTACATATTATTACGTGTGATTACATCTGACTACAAGCATGAAGCTGGCATCAGTGTTATTAATACTAACGTAGTTTCCATTACGTGAGAGAGAATGTAGGTGGCAGGATGTTGGGGACATGGTGGTGATAGGGGAAAGTGTGTGGGGACACGGCAATGTAAGTGGCATCGTGTGGGGGCATGAGAATGTAGGGGGCAGGGTGTTGGAACATAAGAATACAGTGGACTGGGTGTTTGGTGTACGACATTGTGAGAGGCATGGTGTGGGGGCATGAGAATGTAAGTAACAGAGTGTTGGGGTACGACAATGTGAGAGGCATGGTGTGGGGGCATGAGAATGTAAGTAACAGAGTGTTGGGGTACGACAATGTGAGAGGCATGGTGTGGGGACATGAGAATGTAAGTAACAGAGTGTTTGGTGTACGAGAATGTGAGGGACATAGTGGGGGGGGGGATGAGAATGTAGGGGGCAGGTTGTGGTAACACGAGAATATAAGCGGCATGGTGTGTGGGCATGAGAATGTAGGGGGCAAGGTTGTTGAGGCATGATAATGTAGGGGGCGAGGTGTTGGGGCATGATAATGTAAGAGGTACGAGAACATAAGGGTTACGTTATGGGGGCTCGAGAATAAAGCGGGAAAAGGTGATGGCGCAAAGATGCACCGGGGGAAGTTGTGGGCGCCATGATATGTCTCATATTGTGTGATGTCTTATTCCATGACATGAAATGTGGGAACAACTTCAGGGTATATATATTTCACTTCTCTCACGACCTTGCTCTAGCAATGATGGTTGCTCTAACACCCGATGAGGTGGCCAGTTTCTTGCTGAAGTTTTATTATTTTTTGATTAATTCTAAATATGACGTCATCAGGGAATTCACTTGATGAGAGTAAGATTTCCAGCTCCCTTTGGTCTGGTGTGTCGTCACGGCAGACATGATGTGGATGCGGCCATGAGGTCATCACTTGATGTGACGTTTGTGTCAGTGTGATTGTTGTTCTACCTCATGCAGTTTAACAATGTATTAAAACATAATTAATTATAATAACTGGTGTCTTGCTTTCACTTTGAGTGTTCTTGTGTGAGTGTGTATAGTGCTACTGCGGGAGAGTGTGTGTTGCGTGTGTGTGAGACCATTATACTAAAGGAGTGTTTATATTAGTATTGTCTATGTGCTATGTGGAACAATATTTCAACAGGTAAATAAATGTAAATATCTGGGAACAATGTTGACCTCACATGGTAGATGTACAACAGAAGTGAGATGCAGAATGGCCTATGCAAAAGCAGCTTTCCAACAAAAAAAAAATGAGGAAGATACTGTGCAATCCATTTTTGACAACAGAAACAAAAAAAAGAGTTCTTAAATGTTATGTAGAGCCAGTCTTAATATATGGGTGTGAATCATGGTCAACAGGATTACAGACAAGAAAATAACAGGAGGCTGTAGAAATGTGGTTTTACAGAAGAATGTTGAGAGTACTATGGACAGCTAAGAAGAGTAATGAAGATGTAATTGAAAGAGGTCAAAGCAGAAAGAGAGCTTATTTCCAATATTAGAAAAAAATACTAATCATTTTTGGCCATGTAATGAGAAGGAAACAGCTGGAATATATTGTAACAACTGGAAAAATCGAGAGACGAAGAGACAGCGGGAAGCAACGAGACAAGATACCAGACACTTTGAGAGAATGGCTTAGCAGGACAACATCAGAAATGATAAACAGCTGCCGAGATCGAAAGTTGTGGAGAGACATGATCGCCTACGCCAGCAGGCCAGGTACTTGATGATGATGATGATGTGCTCAGTTGTTATGTTGTGTGGTAGCAGGTATAACAACATCAGGCGGAAGATGCACCACGGAAATAGAAAGCAGACTAGCTCAGGCCAAAATAGCATTTCAGAATATTAAAAACATCGTGTGCAAGAAGTATGTCAATACAAGTGAGAAAGAAAGTTCATCGGTGCTATATAGAGCCAATTCAGAGCTATTGAAGCTAATCATGGACAGTATACAAACAAATGAAAACACGATTAGAGGTCACAGAGATGGGATTTCTCAGAAGAATGTTGAGAGTTATCCGGATAGCTAAAAAGACAGACGAGGCATTCTCAAAGAGGCCAACACAAAAAGGGAGAAAGAATAAAAACACCAGAAAGAAACAAATAAACATTTTCCTGGCACTTCATGAGACGCGGTAAATTGGAGTATTTTGTTACAACTGGGAAAATTCAGAGAAATAGAGATCACGGACTACAAAGAAAGGAAAACATGGCTTGGAAAACAGTCAACAACAGAATTAATTTCTTTGAAATGTGGATTTATAGAAGAATAGGTAGAATTGGATGGAAAGAAAAGAAAACAAACGATGAAGTTTTAAAACAACTGAAAATAAAAAGAGATCTACTAAATACAATTAAGACAAGACAAATGACATTTTTAAGGCATGTTAAAAGACACAACAGCCTACTAAAAGTAATATTGGAAGGGAAAATACAAGGTAAAAGAGGCAGAGGCAGACCAAGACTAACAAGGACGAGTAACATAAAAAGATGGAAAAGTCAATCTATGACAGCCTGCACCATCAAAGCAAGAAACAGTATAGAATGGCGATCCATAGTAGCCAACCTTCGTTGCGGAGAAGGCACTCGATGATGATGATGATGACTGTGAATAGAAATTTGTGGAAGAACATGATCGCCTACATCAACCGATATGGCACATGATAATGCTGATCTGATATAGCTCAATGCCGACTTGTCTATGAAAATATGTATACGTTTATTAACTTGTCTATGAAAGTATGTACTCGTCTATTAACTTATCTATGAAAGTATGTACTCGTCTATTAACTTGTCTATGAAAGTATGTATTCGTCTATTAACTTGTCAATGTAACAGTGGCGTTGTCTGTGCTACAAACTATGTGAACATGTTCAAGATTGTTTTCATGTCCATTTTTACTGTTAAAATGAAGCGTCAATAAAAAAAAATGCACCCGGCGTGTCTTTCTCCTCGTCTGATGGGCTGTTCAAATCTATTCATGGAATCAATTTCATCGCAGCGGAGAATTCCCAATCAAATTCTATTGACAAGGTCGACCTCCGTGCGTGCCCTAATCAACTGCACAGGCAACAATTGTCATACTGTCATCGAAAAGACAATGTACATTCACTTCCTCGTTGAAGTTTCCTTGAAGACAAATACAGCAACCACAACGGTTTAAGCGACAAGTCTAATCTCTTCAACAATTTCATCCATTCAGCATCGTTAGTTATAACGTTATCAAGGTCGGGCTTCGTGCAAACCATCGTCCGCTGCATAGACGACAGTTTCAAGCGATAATCCTGAAAACTGGTTAGACACCGCGGAAAGTACAAGATACTTGATCAGCTCTGATTCGTTGACCGTGGCGCTAGCAGTCAGCCATTACTCACTGACCGCTCTCCGTTACTTTAGCGTGAATGCTTGCCATGTTGATATACAGCTTCTGTACGCATTGTACATCAACAATCGCTGTCAACACATTCAACTGTTGCTAACACCCAACAGCAACTCTACTTCTTTGCGTGCATTAACGAGACGTTACATCGACGCATATGCGTTGTGTTGTTATTTACGCCAAACAGTAACGGATATCCCTTATGTCCTAATACATGTCTACATTTCTTCATATGTCGGAAGAAGCCTATTAATTAACTACTTCTATTGTTCCCCGCTAGGCCAGGCTAGATAGCGTGTGTCCAAACCCAATATGGAGAAGAGGGCTGAGTCATGAACCAAACAATCAACTATGAGTCGCTACGATTTTCACTTTAGGTTCTGTAGAATACCTCGACCCCCCCCCCCTCCCTCTCTCTCTATTTCTCTCTTCTACCTTTCAGCTCCCTCAGGAGCATAGGTCTTCAACAAACACTTTCCAAGTCGTTCTGTTTCCTGCCATTCTTTTAAGATTATTCCATGTCTTCCCCATCATCTTCATCTCTGCTTCTATCTATCTTCTCCAAAAATTCCTTGGTCTTCCTCTTTGTCTTTTCCCCTGGGGATTCCAAAAAAGGGCCTGTTGTGTAATACTCTCAGTTGGCTTCCGCAGTGTGTCTTATCCAGCACCATTGTCTTTGCTGTATCTCTTTATCCATTGGTATTTGCCTGGTACATTTCCATAATTCTATGTTTGTGATTTTGTCCTGCCATTTCCATTCTTTTATTCTGCGTAAGCATCCATTAATGAAGGTCTATATCTTCATGATTGTCGTTTTAGTTGTTCTCCATGTTGCACAGCCATATAATAAGACTGACATAACATTGGATTTGACCATTTTTATTTTTGTATTTAACCTAATTTCTTTGGACTTCCATATGTTTCCCAGTGCAACAAATGCTCCATTTTTTGTTTTGTTAATCCTTATTGTGGTATCATTTTCTATTCCTCCCTCTTTATCTATATTACTGCCCAGATATATATAAGATTGTACGTCTAGTAGAGGTATTTGTTCTAATTTTATTTGGTTACTGCCAACTGCATTCATTCTCATAATTTTGTTCTTATCTATATTTATTTTCAGTACCATCTGTTGTGATCTCTCTTCAAGTATGCTAATTTTATCCTGCATCTGTTGATGGTTGTGTGATAGGAGAGCTATAGCATCAGCAAGGTCTAAATCATCAAGCTGTTTGGTCAGTGACCACTGGATTCCATTTCTGTTGTTTTGAGTTATTTTCATAATCCAATCTATGGCCAGTAGAAAGAGAAATGGAGACAGAAGGCATCCCTGCCTTACTCCTGTTCTTATTTCAAATGCTTCTTGCGCCACACTACATTTCATTCCTTCATACATTGTTTTTATCAGTTTAATAAACTTTGTGGGGAAATAAACGTTATATTATATAATAGCTTTATATTAAAAAATATACATGGGAGGCACTACGCCCATCCGTCCACTGAAGTGAGTGCGATCATCACCCACAGCTAACTGCATGCGTCAGGATCGGTGAACAACAGCTGACCAAGACCATGTTCCGCCTTCCAGCGAATTTTCCTGGAAAAAGACTGTCCGGTCTGGGCAAGGATGTAAGGATTGAAGATGGAAGGCAAGCCGGTACTCAAAAATTCCGTATTGAAGTCGGATGTTTTGGGTCGAAATGAGCAAATATCACAGCCTAGCTGCAAACCACAACACAATGCATCTACGTTCAGTTAACGTCTTTCTGATGGCGGTTGTTGAAGATGACTATACACTGTTAATTATTCAACGGGGGAAAACCCCAGAAAGGAAGTCAGTATATAAAGCACGTGTTATCATAAATAAACAAGAACTCAAATTTCCAATACATAAAAGCACTCATTCTTTAACTACACACCAGCCCTCGGCTACTCCTCCAGATCTTGATCTTCTCGTGTCTATGACCCACATTTCCACGCCCCCGCTTGACCTACTTGCTGTATCAGCCGCCATATCGACGTGCTAAACTCCATTGTTATCTGAGAGAACTGCCACGGTCTGTCCATGCCAGGACACCAGGCATTAACTTATCACTCTACTGATAATTCGACTCTAGCCTAAACTGTCCACTTCAAGTGACAGTCAGTCTAATGGTAAGCCACAACCCTAACTGACAGTGCCCCATTATCTGTGAAATATTTTCACCTTAAATCCACGCTAGATTCAGAAAGAGATATCTCCTAGTAAATGCATGTCAGTCCAGGCATTCAATAGATTTAGATACATTTGATGTTCAACTAGTCTCCATGTCAGTCCAGGCATTCAATAGATTTAGATACATTTGATGTTCAACTAGTCTTCATGTCAGTCCAGACATTCAATAGATTTAGAAACATTTGGTGTTCAACTAGTCTCCATGTCAGCCCAGACATTCAATAGATTTAGAAACATTTGATGTTCAACTAGTCTCCATGTCAGTCCAGACATTCAATAGATTTAGAAACATTTGGTGTTCAACTAGTCTCCATGTCAGTCCAGTTATTCAATAGATTTAGATACATTTGATGTTGAACTAGTCTCCATGTCAGTCCAGACATTCAATAGATTTAGATACATTTGATGTTCAACTAGTATCCATGTCAGTCCAGTTATTCAATAGATTTAGATACATTTGATGTTCAACTAGTCTCCATGTCAGTCCAGACATTCAATAGATTTAGATACATTTGATGTTCAACTAGTCTCCATGTCAGCCCAGGCATTCAATAGATTTAGATACATTTCATGTTCAACTAGTCTCCATGTCAGCCCAGGCATTCAATAGATTTAGATACATTTCATGTTCAACTAGTCTCCATGTCAGCCCAGACATTCAATAGATTTAGATACATTTGATGTTCAACTAGTCTCCATGTCAGTCCAGACATTCAATAGATTTAGAAACATTTGATGTTCAACTAGTCTCCATCTCAGCAACAAACTTGGAATTGACAAGTCAAATGTGTGACCCATACTCCTATATGCTGCAGAGCATGGAGAATGAACCATAAGATAGAAAGTCGACTAAATGTATTTGAAGATCGCTGTTTTAAGACGATTCTAAACATCCGTTGGGATCAAAACATTAGGAACAAAGAAGTCACCAGAAGATCAGACATTAACAACATCAATCAAGAAGTGAAAAGCAGACGTTGGAAATGGCTAGTACACGTTCTACGAATGGAACGAACCAGGCGTCCGTGCATAGCATAAACATGGACACCACCCGGCAAACGAGGAAGAGGCAGAACATTGGGGACATGGCGACGAACCATAGATGATGAAATGATAGAGGTAGATCATTGGGGACATGGCGACGAACCATACATGATGAAATGATAGAGGTAGATCATTGGGGACATGGCGACGAACCATACATGATGAAATGATAGAGGTAGATCATTGGGGACATGGCGACGAACCATACATGATGAAAGGATAGAGGTAGATCATTGGGGACATGGCGACGAACCATACATGATGAAATGATAGAGGTAGATCATTGGGGACATGGCGACGAACCATACATGATGAAATGATAGAGGTAGCTCATTGGGGACATGGCGACGAACCATACATGATGAAATGATAGAGGTAGATCATTGGGGACATGGCGACGAACCATACATGATGAAATGATAGAGGTAGATCATTGGGGACATGGCGACGAACCATACATGCTGAAATGATAGAGGTAGATCATTGGGGACATGGCGACGAACCAATCATGATGAAATGAAAGAGACTGGCAGGTCCTGGCGAGAAGTGTCCATGCTTGCTCCAGACCGGATTGGGTGGAGATCTTTTGTGAGTGTCAGATGATGGGTGAAGATCTCTTGTGAGTGTCATATGATGGGTGGAGATCTCTTGTGAGTGTCATATGATGGATGGAGATCTCTGTGAGTGTCATATGATGGGTGGAGATCTCTTGTGAGTGTCCTATGATGGGCGGAGATCTCTGTGAGTGTCATATGATGGGTGGAGATCTCTTGTGAGTGTCCTATGATGGGCGGAGATCTCTTGTGAGTGTCATATGATGGGTGGAGATCTCTTGTGAGTGCCCTATGATGGGTGGAGATCTCTTGTGAGTGCCCTATGATGGGTGGAGATCTCTTGTGAGTGTCATATGATGGGTGGAGATCTCTTGTGAGTGTCATATGATGGGTGGAGATCTCTTGTGAGTGTCATATGATGGGCGGAGATCTCTTGTGAGTGCCCTATGATGGGTGGAGATCTCTTGTGAGTGCCCTATGATGGGTGGAGATCTCTTGTGAGTGTCATATGATGGGTGGAGATCTCTTGTAAGTGCCCTATGATGGGTGGAGATCTCTTGCGAGTGCCCTATGATGGGCGGAGATCTCTTGTGAGTGCCCTATGATGGGTGGAGATCCCTTGTGAGTGCCCTATGATGGGCGGAGATCTCTTGTGAGTGCCCTATGATGGGTGGAGATCTCTTGTGAGTGTCATATGATGGATGGAGATCTCTGTGAGTGTCATATGATGGGTGGAGATCTCTTGTGAGTGTCATATGATGGGCGGAGATCTCTTGTGAGTGTCCTATGATGGGTGGAGATCTCTTGTGAGTGTCATATGATGGGTGGAGATCTCTTGTGAGTGTCATATGATGCGCGGAGATCTCTTGTGAGTGTCATATGATGGGTGGAGATCTCTTGTGAGTGCCCTATGATGGGTGGAGATCTCTTGTGAGTGTCATATGATGGGTGGAGATCTCTTGTGAGTGCCCTATGATGGGTGGAGATCTCTTGTGAGTGCCCTATGATGGGTGGAGATCCCTTGGAGATCTCTCTTGTGAGTGCCCTATGATGGGTGGAGATCTCTTGTGAGTGTCATATGATGGATGGAGATCTCTGTGAGTGTCATATGATGGGTGGAGATCTCTTGTGAGTGTCATATGATGGGCGGAGATCTCTTGTGAGTGTCCTATGATGGGTGGAGATCTCTTGTGAGTGTCATATGATGGGTGGAGATCTCTTGTGAGTGTCATATGATGCGCGGAGATCTCTTGTGAGTGTCATATGATGGGTGGAGATCTCTTGTGAGTGCCCTATGATGGGTGGAGATCTCTTGTGAGGGCCCTATGATGGGTGGAGATCTCTTGTGAGTGTCATATGATGGGTGTAGATCTCTGTGAGTGCCCTATGATGGGCAGAGATCTCTTGTGAGTGCCCTATGATGGGTGGAGATCTCTTGTGAGTGTCATATGATGGATGAAGATCTCTGTGGGTGTCATATGATGGGTGGAGATCTCTTGTGAGTGTCATATGATGGGCGGAGATCTCTTGTGAGTGTCATATGATGGGCGGAGATCTCTTGTGAGTGTCCTATGATGGGTGGAGATCTCTTGTGAGTGTCATATGATGGGTGGAGATCTCTTGTGAGTGTCATATGATGGGCGGAGATCTCTTGTGAGTGTCATATGATGGGTGGAGATCTCTTGTGAGTGCCATATGATGGGTGGAGATCTCTTGTGAGTGTCATATGATGGGTGTAGATCTCTGTGAGTGTCATATGATGGGTGGAGATCTCTTGTGAGTGTCATATGATGGGTGGAGATCTCTTGTGAGTGTCATATGATGGGTGGAGATCTCTTGTGAGTGACATTTGATGGGTGGAGATCTCTTGCGAGTGTCCTATGATAGGTGGAGATCTCTTGTGGGTGTCCTATGTCGGGTGGAGATCTCTTGTGAGTGTCCTATGTCCGGTGGAGATCTCTTGTGAGTGTCCTATGTCGAGTGGAGATCTTTTTGTGAGTGTCTTATGTCAAGTGAAGATCACTTTTGAGTGTCCTATGATGGGTGGAGATCTCATGTGACTGTCCTATGATGGGTGGAGATCTCTTGGGAGTGTCCTATGATGGGTGGAGATCTCTTGTGAGTGTCCTATGATGGGTGGAGATCTCTTGCGAGTGTCCTATGATGGGTGGAGATCTCTTGTGAGTGTCCTATGTCGGGTGGAGATCTCTTGTGAGTGTCCTATGATGGGTGGAGTTCTATTGTGGGTGTCCTATGCCTGCTGGAGATCTCTTGTGAGTGTCCTATGATGGGTGGAGATCTCTTGTGAGCGTCCTGTGATGGGTGGAGATCTCTTGTGGGTGTCCTATGTCGGGTGGAGATCTCTTGTGTGTGCCCTATGTCTGGTGGAGATCTCTTGTGAGTGTCCTTTGATGGGTGGAGATCTCTTGTGAGCGTCCTATGCACCGACCGGAAGTCAGATGATTAAGAAGAACAGAAACACCGCGCATTTAATAAATGTATTACAAGTATCGTGGGTCGCTAACTCAAGCTTTACGGTCTGTGTAATGGATGCCTCAAAGCCATATGGTGTATGGGCAACATGATGTTAGTGCTCATATTTTTTAATTGAGATATTTACGGGTCATCAACATTGCACTCTGAACATGTCTATAGTTGCTCAGATCCCCTCCTCAGCAAGTCTCGAAGTGTCCAGCGACTCACGACTCCAGTTCTGTGTTGGTTGATTAGTCTTCTTACACGCCCACTAAGTTTCTCGTTTCTGGCTGTACCCATCTTAACTCCCATCTTAACTCCCATATTAACTCCTATCTTAACTCCCATCTCTTTCATCCGAAGCAGTGACGTGGACTCATAGTTGTGGATGTCCTGTACCTTCCCCACATCTCGGAGGGCATTGATGACGTCCGCCCGATCCATCGGTTGGCGGTCTTCAACCAATTTTTAAATAATCAACGGCACATTTTTTTAGTTTATTCTCAATTTCTTTCTCTACTTTCTAATTTCCCTTTCAGCTTTGAGGGGAGATATAATAATCGGTCTTTTGCTCTTCTTTTCTCCCTTCTTAGTGGTCACTCCGTTAAGTGGGCGTGGCAGCGTCGTGTCGATCGTTAAATGCATAGCCGCGATATCTCCACCCTTCGGCCCGACACATCCGTTTTCGGCATGGATGGACCAGGATTCTACTCGGATTTTCACGAGGTTTTCGAAGTGGATATCATGACACTATGGGTTCGTCCGGTGTGCAGTGATGATGATCCTAAACAACAAACAAGAGAACTCTCGCCAACTGAAGTGGTAAACAAACGAGCTTAACAACGAGGGCTATTGTTACATGAAAGTGAACTCACTTATCTCTCGCTTACCCCATCCCTCGTTTACACGCGACTTTCTTCATGAAAAAAAAAAACTCGAACTCACTGTAGCGAGTGCCAAGTACTGTCCCTGGTTGCCTCATCTTCCTAGCACTATCCCGAACGTGTGCGTACATGTTGTCAACCTTGACCTCTCCAAGTCACGATCCATCAATAAAGACGACCTCGGATCTCTCTCTCTCTCTCTCTCTCTCTCTCTCTCTCTCTCTCTCACACACACACACACACACACACACACACACATACACACAAACGAAAGTCAAACAGCGCGCGTAATTTCATTAAAACCGAACCAAACAACCCGCTGTATTCTCTCTCTCTCTCTCTCTCTCTCTCACACACACACACACACACACACACACACACATATCCGATGGTACACCCTCTTACACCGCGCAGTTGTATATTGAAATTCCGTAAATCAGAATGTACTCTCCACCCCTATAATCCTATTAATGGCGTGTTACTTTGCAATTATCCGGACCACGAACTTTTGGGATTTCCCATTACAAGCCTACATATGACAAAATAAATGTAATATTCGAAGCTGAGAGGAAGCGAAGACAAGTCAGTGTTGTTTGTGAGATTCCACTTGTCATTCCCGTGGCACGCAGCCCTGCTGATCATCAACATAGTCTTTTATTCTGTTGCTCTTTTATGAACTCATTGGTTATGTTCACACGATGACTAAAGCATTCTAGAGTATTCGTAGACTGTAGAATTCCTCTTCGTCATCCGTCCTTAAAAGGACGTTAAGTGGACGTATCTGCGTTGTGTTGAGGTTTGCAGTATAACTGTTATATTTGCGCCTTTCGGCCCAATACATCCGACTTCAGCACGACATTTTTGAGTACCGGGTTGTCTTCCCTCTTCGATCCCTGCTCGCTTGGCCAGACTAGACAGGTTAGTCATGTTACTGGAGGCACCACGGAGAGGTGGAGCAGGGTCTGGATGGTTTTGGTTCACCGATCCTAGTGCAAGTCATCAACTGTGGGTCGCTGACAACTTCTAACTCTGGTGCTGGTAGGCGAGCCTTTTCCTCAGTACTCATAACTCCGACTTTCCAAGCCTTATACGATTCGGAGACAATACGCGAGGCAGCATATGCGAAAATATCAGCGTTTATAAATATGACTACTTGTCTTACACTGAATTAACAAAAACGGGCCAAGATTCATCTCTACCTCTCGTAGCTTACTCGACAGATCATCTTCATTGCGCAACGAACAACTCACAAAAAGTTTTGAGAAGTTGTAGAAATCAAAACTCATCAGCACAAAAACAAAACTTAGACTATTCAAATCAAATGTACTATCAACCCTTACATATGCGTGTGAAAGCTGGAAAACAACATGAGATATAGAAACAAAGTTGAACGCATTCGAAAATAAATGTCTAAGGAAAGTAATAGGTATAGCGTGGAACTAATTCAAAACAAACGAGGAAATTAGAGAAATAGCCAATCAACCACTAATATCTTCAGTAATCAACAAAATAGGTAGAATTGAATGGAAGGAAAAGAAAACAAACGATGAAGTATTAAAAGAAAACTAGCTTTACGACACATAGTACCATTGCTGGTGTATGTCGGGGGTGACGATAGAACCCGAGGGATAAAGGCCGCTTGGTCAAGCAGTCGCCACGACGTATGAGAAT